>JAOXJP010057639.1:0-15778 GCA_025762735.1 Platanus orientalis | reverse complement strand
CTTCCTTGACACCTTCATTGCTCCCCCTATCCAACCTCATTAGCACACCCCCCATCCAACCCTCCATTAGATTATCCCAACCCTAATCTAACCCTTAAACCCTCCATGTCACCCATCCATGTCTCCCCCTCCAATTCAATCCCAACCTTCCATTAGGATTGAATCCTAGCCCTCCACCTCTATTAGGATAGGACCAATCCTAGCCTTTGATCCCCTCTCCCACCATTGGATCAACCAATTTTGGGCTATAAATAGCCCCAAATTCGTTGAGTTTAAGGTTAGCATAAGAAATCCCAAAAAACAAAGAGCAAAAGAGGAAGAAGAAGGAGAAAAACCCTAAATCTGCCCCAACCCTAGGCAAGGTAAGCCTAACCCCAGCCCCTTTTCAAGTTCCAAACTTCAATACAAGTCATTTAGCAACTGTTATATTGCCCAATTCATGCTTGAGCTCTGCTCAAAATTGGGTACAAGGTAGAGGCTCCATAGCCTGTATATTGCGCTATTTTTGACTGATTTTCTTGTCAAATTTCATTTGATTTTTGTACAAGGCCCCTTGGGCCGAATTTTGACTATATTATAGTATACATATAGAAGTAGTTTTTTATTTAATTTGGTAATTTTTTATACTATGGAAGGCCTCCAAATGGCCCCCTAAATAGACCCCAAAAACTGGGTTCTTTGGGATCTAATTTCTAGAAATATTTGTGATTTTTGTTTTGTATGATTTAAGAATGATTTTGAATTCAATTTTTATATGTTATTCCTCTATATGACTGTCATAAACATGCTTAATTTTGTGATTTTTCAAAAACCCTAAAGGCTCCAAAATCGAGAAAAATGGTTGTTGGATTTTCTCTCAACAACTAACGCTTGTTTTCTTATGAATTAGAAAATAGGCATCAGGGATGAATTCAGGGTTGATTCTAAACCCTAAAAGGGCCCACAGTAAGCCATTTAGAGGGATCAATCATCCCCCTGAAGACTAGAACCTTGAGGAATCTTCTACAAACCCAAGAACAGTTTATGGACTGTCTAAGGGCTGACGCCTATTTTCCCCCTGAATTAAGATTCAGGCATTGAAAAAACAGGCGTTGAAAGCCAAAATAGGTGTTAGGTCTGAGAAAAATCCAGCAAACCTTCAATTCATACAAAAGACTTTGAAAACTCAAAATTCATATTAGTAAGACATGATCATGAACATAAACTTAAAGATCTATGTGAATGGGAGAAGCCGCCCTAAAAAGGCAGGTGTTTGGGGTGCCTAACACCTTCCCCAAATGCAATCAAACCACTTACTCTAATCTTTGGAACTCAGACCAATACAACGAGTCAAACCCCTAGACCTTCAGGTCTAGTCCTCCCTCTTCTCCCCGAGAAGAAAGACTGACATCTAACTCAGTCGGTTAACCTCGAGTTGGTGGCAACTTCAAATCCAAGCCCGAACCCCTCCTTCCAAGGGGGACACCGGTGACAAATGGACCAAAAACAACAAAACCAAAACAAAAAACAGTGAGCCGCGATGTGAACCATGCCTACCACCAACGAAGTGGGCCCCGATGTCCACAGCTCCCCTAGAGACTCAACTATAGAAGAATAATGCACAACTTAGTGAAGTTATGGCTGACAAGTCAACACCTCCACCTACAACAAGCACCACACCTTTTACCCATCTAGAAGTATCCCTAAGAAACCCACCTCCTAATAGGATAGGTCCTGAAGACATTCTCTCAAATAGTCATAAGTCCAAAGTAAAGCGATTGATGGGGAACTTCATGTCCCAACATGGTTGGACAACCACCCCTACTTCCTCTTCACCACCCTAAACTTCTCTACTACCCCACAGCCAACCCAATACCAATGAGTAGCCTCAAATCCTTACACTCACCGAATTCAAGAAATTGATGTTTGAGTATCTACTGAGGCAGGGAGGGCCACATAGCCATGATGCAGTCTCCAAGCGACCATCTTCCAGTACTTTCGAGCAAACTCCCCCTTTCAGTCAGTCCCATGGGCAAGGTCCCATCTATGTCACAACCTCGTTTTGGACTACCATGCCCATGCAGCCAAAACACCGCTCCTTGTTTGACTTTGAGGAATAGTATGGGCCATTGGCATCTAGTAGGAAAGGAAAGGAGATTGCTACCCCTCTCAAGGATGATGAGACCAGTGTAAGGTTGGCCAAGCTCACAGCCAAAGTAGAGTGGATGAAAGAGGGGCAGTTCCCCATGTCTATGGACTTCAAGGATCTTTGTATCCACCCTAGGGGTGTATTACCACAAAACATCCAAATGTCAAATGTTGAGAAGTATGATGTTACCACTTTCCCCAAGATGCACCTAAGCATGTACTGTAATGCTATGTTCCAATGGAGACATGATGAGTGCATCTTAGTGCAAATATTTGCTAAGATCCTAGAGAAGAATGCAAGGAAATGGATGGCAAGAAAAGACAAGAGCAATATCAGCACATGGAGGGCCCTGACACAGTCATTCCTCAGCCACTACAAGTTTAACCTTGAGATGCTACCAACCAGGGAAGAGGTAGAAGGAATGAGACCCATCACATGGGAGAATATTAGACACTTTGCTTATTGAGAACCTCCAACCTAAAACACCCTATGTCTGAGGAGGACATGATATCTACCTTTCTGAGGACATTGGGTCCCACCTGCTAGCTAATGCTCCTAACTGTGTCACAGAGTAACTTCACTGAAGTCATCGACAAAGATGAAAAGTTAGAGTTGGCCATCAAAGTAGGTCTAGTACAAGATGCACCTCCTGCCCCCACAAGTTCCACCAAAACTGTGCTAAAGAAGGCAACCGTCACCTGACCAAAGGCTAACATGGTCCAAGCTATTGAAGTCCCTCGGCCTACTTTAATACAATGGTCATGTTTTGCCTCAACCGCAACTGACTCAAAGGTACCTTACAGTCATGAACATTATTCCTCCTCAAACATAGCAGTTTTACTAGCCAAGATACCCAGGTACACTTGGAGAAGAAAGAAAAAGAAAAAGTTCACCCCATTGCCATATTCATACAAATACATAATAGAGTACCTCGTCAAAAAGAGGTTGTTGCAATTGATTGATCCGAGACCTTCACCTTACCCTTTGCCCTTCTACTACAACCTAGTGGAACATTGTGAATACCACCACTCCCTGGATCACACCATTGATAGGTGCTTCCATCTAAGACATGATATATAAGAACTAATTGAGGAAGGTAAGCTATCATTTGACCCAACACCCACAAATCCTCCACAAAATTTGAATATCATCCAGAATCATCTCCCTAACCATCAACCACCTAAAGGATGATCAGTCTCATCACCAGCATCTAGTTCAACCACCCTTCCAGCTTCATCACCAAGATTTTAGAACCCAAGAAAATCATTTTCTTATATGATACTAACCAAGTGTAAACCCTGAATGAATACTCCCTTGTGCCTATTCTCCCTCTTGAATATGAGCATCTGCTCACACACATGTGGGATATGGCCCCAGATAGCCCAATAACAATTCTTCCTCTGGAAGCAGATATGTACGAGGAAGGTTCAGCAATCCACGACCCATTTTCATCCCCTCATATTATCCCACCACCATCACTATATGCACAACTCATTGATCTTTCATCCCCTTACCAAGTCATTAATATTCCCTCACCCACCAGAAAATAGTATTTACTGAATCGAGTTCCATTAGGCTATCTAGTTGGGTAAGTAGTAGATCCTGAACTGACAAAGGATGAGTTGGAGGAACTCACAACCTTCATCACCAGGTCAGCCAGATTTTTCAAACTTGCCATGTATTTGCATCCAAAAAGGAAAGGGAAAGAGAAAGTGATAGAAGAGGAAGTTGAGACAGAGGTACATAAGAAGACCAGAGAGGAAGAGGAAAAGAAAGAAAATGAGATTTTCAAAGTATTTATTTGAAAGTATCACTTATTCTTAGTCGAGCAATTGTCCAAGACGTTAGCACAAGTTTCAATTTTGGGCCTTTTATTGACATCCGAGCAATATAATGAGAGATTTTTGGGCATATTCAGGAAGTCCTTCGTGGACACCTCGATCACACCTGATAGGCTTGAGAACATGATGGCCAAAGTATCAATGTCATGAGTCATGACATTCTCAGAGGATAAGATTCCCAAGGGTGACACTATGCACAACCGAGCTATCTACATCATGGCTCGACATTCTGACATGTGTATCCCTTTAATTTTGGTGGACAATGGCTCTACCCTAAATATATGTAAAAATGACACCTTGGACACATTGTGAGTCCCCTCAGATTGTGTGAAACCCAACCCATGTGACATAAGGGCCTTTGACAACTTAATCAATCATAGCCAATGAGAAGTGTACATCCCCTAGTGATAGAAGGGAGAATGTTTTAAATTCATTTTCAAGTGTTGAGTATACCATCCTCCTTCACAATGTTGTTGGGAATACCATGGATTTATCAAGCATGCACAATCCCATCTACCCTCCACCAGAAAGTGAAGTTCATCATCGGTGATGAAGTCATCACAGTACCGGCTGACACAAATGTGATCACAATGACAGGATAGAAGATATTCGGGGTTCAAAACTTGCTAGCTCCAAATACTTTCACCTCAAACCAATTCAAGGTTGTGTATACATAGAGAGAAGCAGCAGATCTAAAGAGGAAGGCTAAAATACTTCCACCAAAGTTTTGCATGATGACCAAGATGAAGTTAAACCAAGACAAGTGCTTAGGACAATTTTCTCAGGGTAGGAAGAATCCCATTAAAGCCATTAGAGTGCCACACAAGGCAAGCTTAGGGTTTAAACCTCTGTTAAAGCACCAGTTCAAGAAAAACGAGAAGAAGAAAGTCAGTCACAAGGCCGCACAACACTTTGCATCCAGCTTTGATTTACCCAAGACCTGCATTACTTCACCAACTAAACCACAAGCTCTATTACCCCTATCAGTCCCACCCAAACTCAGCGTAGAATGTGCACAAAATTGTTATCCCTCCTCCGAACACCAGTCATCACTCTACCTACCATCTTGAGGTTGCTCCTTATACCCCTATGTTCAGTTCTAAGCCGTCCATCCCTAAAGTTGGGGAAAGTTTAACCCCTAACACCTCAAAACATATAAGAACTACGTGAGACTTGATCTCTACCAACTCATATTGTCAAAGCATTTGACCAGTGCAATTGTAAGGGGTATGTAGGCAACCTGAGACACAACTTTAGGTCTAGTCGCTTTAAAAAAAAACCTTTTTATTTGTTTCTTTACCCTTGTAGTCAAAGAACTACATGCGGTTTGATCTTGACAGACTAATGTTTTCAAAAGCACTTATGCTTAAAAGTCAAGTATGTAGGCAACTAAGAAGTAACTCCAGACTCAGCTGCTTTTCAAAAAAATGTAAATATGGTTCACTCCTCAAGTCCAAAACTACGCATGACTTGATCCCAATTGAAGAAACTTTACTAAGCTTGTGATCAGTGTAAACATCGGGAATGTAGGCAACTTGGAGTATGATTTTAAGTCCAGTTGCTCCTCGGGTATTAGACATCCTTTTCATGTAAATTCATACTAAAAAGTTTTCTTTTCAAAAATAGGAACAAAAAGAATGGAATGATGAGGAAATAATGCCGAAAGAGATGATTGACGCCTTTAAACACCAAGAAAACTGAAATCTTCCATTGGTAGATGACCTCCAAGAAATCAATCTTGGGTCAGAAGCTGTGCCCAGAGTCGTAAAGATTGCGACCCCCAACATCTCAGATCTGGGGCATGCTCTGTTAAACTTACTTTGAGGGTACATAAACATCTTTGCATGGACTTATGGAGACATGCCTGGTTTGGACATAGACCTTGTCACCCACAAGCTTCCCACTAACTTGGATATTCATCCCATTAAATAAAAGCCCAAGCGTCTATGACCAGAATGGTCCCTAGCCTTTAAAGAAGAAATACAGAAACAACTCGACACTAGCTTTCTTTTATTTGTCCAATATCCCCAATGGTTAGCCAACATCATCCCTATACCTAACAAGGATGACAAGGTCCGAATGTGCATCGATTACAAAGACCTAAACAAAGCTAGTCCCAAAGATGATTCCCCTTCACCCCCACATTGATGTGCTTATTGACAGTATTGTCAAACATGAGATGATGTCCTTCATGGATGGGTTCTTGGGCTATAACCAGATCAAGGTGTTTGTAGAAGACCATGAGAAAACTTCCTTCACTACCCCTTGGAGCATATTTTACTACAAAGTTATGCCCTTCGGTCTTAAGAATGTATAGGCAATGTATCAACGGGCCATGACTACCCTATTCTATGACATGAACCAATGCCTTGGAAGGTCGCCAATGGACATCTGTATATCATTGTGGCTATTGACTATTTCACCAAATGGGTCAAAGCCACATCTTTATCAGTAGTCACAATAAAGAACACAACCAAATTTATATGGAGAGACATCATTTGCTGATATGGTGCTCCTAGCAAATCATCACTAACAATGCAACCAATTTTGTTGGAAAGGACCTTGAACTACTCTACAAAAAGTTCAAGATTCACCATCTTTGATCTTCTCCATACATACCACAGATGAACAAAGTAGTAGAAGTAGCTAACAAGAACCTCAAGAAGATCTTACAAAAAATGGCTATTAATCACTCCAATTGGCATAAAATGTTGCCCTATGCAGTTATGGCCTATAGGACTTCAATCCACACTTCAATAGAGGCAACCCTACATTCATTAGTCTATGGCATGAAGGCAGTTTTGCCAATTGATGTTAAAATTCCAAGTCTTTGAGTCTTAGCTAAAGCACAAATTCTAGAGTTAGATTGAGCACGAGTTTGACATGATTACTTGAACCTTATTAATGAGAAGAGACTGCAAGCAATGAGCAATGGGCAAGCCTATCAAAGGCGCATTAAAACAACTTTCAACAAAAGGGTTAGGCCTAGAAATGTCGAGGAAGGAAATTTAGTTCTCAAAAAGGTCCTTCCACATAAACAGACACCACGGGGGCAACCTCGACCGAATTATGAAGGACCTTTCATCGTCAAATAGAAGTTGCCTGATGGGGCATCACTATTGGGAAACATGGACGGGAATACTTCCCCAGTTTGTAAGCTTGGACCAAGTCAGAAGATTCATTTCTTGACTAATGTAAACCTGACTTATGCTAAAAACCTTGAAATGAGAAGGCCTTGAACGGTCACTTTGCTAAACATTTATTTTTACACTCCCAAATCATGATCATTTCTACATGAAAATCCGGAATAGAAGAATCAAACGTTCAAAAATAACAAAAAGAAGAAGAGCAAAATCAAAAATAACAAAAAGAAGAAGAGCAAAACAAAAAAAAAAGGCAAAACAAAAAAACAAAAAAAAAGAAAGAAGCTTATAAAGAACCATGATTTTCTTCAAAAACATACAAGGATTTTGTAGAGAACCATGATCTCCTTCAAAGCATGGGAAATTTATAAAGAACCATGATCTTCTTCACAACATGGGAATCTTATAAAGAACCATGATCTTCTTAAAAACATGAAAATCTTGTATAGAACCATAATCTTCTTCAACAAATAAGCATTTTGTAGAGAACCATGATTTTCAACTTGCATTAAGTCTCTAACAAAAAGCCATTGATACTCATATTTCCAAACCCTTTGAATCATACATATTCAAAGGCAAATCTTGAAATTACCAATAAACCACTCATTCAATAAAACAACCGTTTAAATCCCTTAGCACTTCAAGAAGTTCTAAGCACGAGTCAGCAATACATAAGTCAAGCATTCAATCAATTTGGAACAAGTACATGCACCCAGTCTAGTCACTTTCCAAAAGCCCAGACCTATCCAAGGATAGGGGCAAAAAAGGGACAAAGATAATATAAATATTTCAAAGCTCAAAATGAAAATCAGAAATGGCACTCTGAGCCAATCCTAGCAAATCAAGTCAACACTTAGGGTGAAAACCATAAATGGCACCCTAAGTCAAGTCAATCCAGTCATGAGCACACATCTTTAGAAATCATCATTTGACAAAGCAGAAACAATGCCCCCAAACATAGTCATGTAATCTCATTCTCCCAAGGGAGACATATTTAGTATCCAAAATTTGTAAACCTTTCATACCTTATCCGAACCAGGCATGGCATCATAGCATATGAAAACATGACCCTATGTATTCGAGAGTCACATAGCAGGTCATCCCTAATGTTCAAAGACCCTAAGGGGCCCAACATTTCAAGTTAATGGAAGACATTTTGCAAAATGAATTTTCAAACCTCTTTCAAAAGCAAATACCAAGTTTAGCCAATCTAGGCTTTAATCTCAACAGTCAATCAATCATCACTGTCAACTGTTGGCCATAGTTTGCTAAGCAAAGCCTTCTAAATAGTTGTAGACAACTCCGAGATCAAGAAGCAATAAGAAAATCGAGATGAAGCATCATATCCAGCAAAGTGTTATTCACAACCTAGCAAAGCTGGAGATGATACATCATCTCCAAAAGAAAGAGTGCAGACAATGAGTCATCTCCCATCAATTGTGATTGGAGATGACCTATCACTTCCTAATGAAGCAAATTGAGATGAAGCATCATCTCCAGTAAAGTGTCATTCATAGCCAAGAAAAGCTATAGATGATACATCATCTCCCAAAGAAAGAGCGGAGACGATGAGTCATCTTCCATTAATTGTTATTAGAGATGACCTGTAACCTCCTAATGAAGCAAATTGAGATGAAGCATCATCTCCAGGAAAGTGTTATTCATGATCTAGCAAAGCTGGAGATGATATATCATCTCCCAAAAAAAGAGTGAAGACGATGAGTCATCTTCCATCAATTGTCATTGGAGATGACCCCGTCACCTCCTACAACAACAACAACAACAACAACAAACAGCCTTATCCCAACTATTAGGAGATGACCCGTCACCTCCTAATAAAGAAAATTGAGATGAAGCATCATCTCCAACAAAGTGTTATTCACGACCAAGCAAAGCAAGAGATGATACATCATCTTTCAAAGAAAGAGCAGAGACAATGAGTCGTCTCCCATCAATTATGATTGGAGATGACCCGTCACCTCATAATGAAGCAAATCAAGATGAAGCATCATCTCCAACAAAGTGCCATTCATGGCCAAGCAAAGATGGAGATGATACATCATATCCTAAAGAAAGAGTAGAGACGATGAGTCATCTCCCATTAATTGTGATTGGAGATGACCCGTCACCTCCTAAATGAAGCAAATCAAGATGAAGCATCATCTCCAACAAAGCGTCATTCACAGCTAACCAAAGCTGGAGATGATACATCATCTCCGTAGAAATATGAACATAGATGACATGTTATTTCCCATCAACTGCGATTGAAGATGACGCATCACCTCTCAGCAAAAAGAATCAACACCAGTCAATCAATAAATAAATGCAATGATGGAGCCCAATTAACGGCACAACAAGAGTAATACAATGAGAGAGCCTGCTTGATGGCATAGCAAAAAGGAAAGCAATGATGAAGTCCACTCAATGGCATAACAAAAAGTAATGCAATGATGAAGCCCATTTAGTGGCACAGCAAGCAACCATGAACATGTCAAAGTCTATGTGTGGAAAGCAACCATGATCTATCAAAGTCCATATGCATCAAGCAACCATGATCTGTCAAAGTCCGTATGTGACAAGCATCCACAATGCAATGACGAAGCCCATTCAGCAACACATCAAGCAACCATAATCTATCAAAGTCCATACTCAGCAAATATCCTTGAACCTATCAAAGTCCATACATGGCAAGAAACCATGATTTTTCAAAGTCCATGCACCACAAGTATCCATGAACCTATAAAAGTCTGCTCTGAGGCCAAGCAATCTAATGATGCGTCGTCACCCCAGTTAAGTCCATATTTATGGCAATGTTTGATTAAAAATGATGCATCGATCATTTTTTACCTTAAGACCAGACCGCGTAAAGGTTCGGTGAGGACTCCACCTCACAGAAAAGGCCACATTTTGGCATCACAGATTGCCTATCAAACATAGGCAAATGTCGATCCTTGTTTCATTGTCAACATAACATGACAAACATGAATACATAACATTGATCTCTAAGAGATCTCCATGGATTTCGAAGTTAAACCCAAACACTTCCTGATATGCTCTGCTCAAGCCACCGCAGGTTCAGTGAGGGACTCAAGGTCTTGCATTTTTCCTCACCAGAACTGGCTGAAACCTCGATATAATGGATTGCCTTTCGAGTATAGGCAAATGTTGACATCATTCCATAGTCTATATATCATGACAACTGCCCTTAGAAATTGGTTGAAACAGATATGTAGCATTGATCGTTAGGATCCCTATGGCTTTTGGAATAAGCCCAAAAATTTCCTAATGTGCCTTGATTAGGCCACCGCAGGTTCGGTGAGGGACTCTAGGTCTTGCCTCACCAGAAATGATCAAAACAGTCGACATAGTAGATTGTCTACTTGGGTATAAACAAATGTTGCCATTATTCTATAGCTTATATACCATGACAATCATCTTTGGAAATTGAACGAAATAGATATATAACACCGATTCCTTGAAATATCCATGGCTTTCGAAGTAAGCTAAAAAACTTTCTAACTTACTTCATGTAGGCCGCATCAGTTCTCTAAGTCAAGTTAGTCCCTGACTTTGTAGAAAGGCCTTCACAGATAACTGCCTATAGGGGTGTAGGTAGGTATCATCACTTCTTAGCCTATGTATTATGCCAACCATGTTTGCAAATTGGATGGTTAAAACAGATATGTAGCACCGGTCTCTCAAGATCCCATGGCTCACGGAGTAAGCTTAAAAAGCTCCCCATAAGCCCTGTTGGCAATCCCTGAAACATGAACAAATTGCTATGTAGCATCCTAGTTATTCAGATATAGTTGAATGCTGCACTTCGATTCATAGTCTATGTATTATCTTAGCACTAATACCTAGGGAGTTATACATAATACATAGCATTGGGTTCCTTGTTATCACAACCTCCATAGCTTTTGGAGAGAGCGCAACAACATCTCCAGTCCTGATCGGTCCTCTACTTACACTTTATCAAAGACGAGATGACTGTAGGGTATGACCCACCTGTTATGTCTATTTATGCAAACGTAAACATGCACCACAATTCATTCCATGAAATCTATGTAATTCCTAAGGCCCTAGTACAGACTACTATCTTTGCCTGAATAATCCTCCTCATAGCAAATGGGTTACTTGTGAGAAAAACCCACCACTACTTCTCAGGAAAGAGCTCATAACATTTCTCTACATGTCCCAACCATGCCACCCATCTAGTTTAAATTTTGGCACATCCTAGTCCATGCTCTTCATTCAGTACCACATCTGTCACATGATTTACTAACGGCCATCCTATGACATCTGCTTGGCTTCAAACTACAAGCAATGCCACACTTCAATTCATCAAGCTTATGAAATGCTAATTTCTAACCATAGTCTAAACAACTATCAAGCTTAAGTAGTATTTTTATAGCATGGGTTATTTATGATAAAACCATTACATAGCTTCTCGGGAAAGAGCACAACAACATTTCTCTGTAAGTTCTGATGGTCATCGCTCAACAGACTAACTTATTACACTAACCTCAGTGACGCTTGCTTATTAGGACATAAGCATGTGTTGCATTCACCCTTAAATGTTGTGTGTTATACTTACTTTAGCAAAGAATGGGTTGCTATCACCTAGGTAAGGCACAACACCCGATCCCGTGGGATCCCATCCTGGCTTTGAAATGAGTCATTATAAATTCTTCCTTGCGCGTCCCCCCACCTTGACAATGTTTAAGTGGGATGCAAATATTGTCAGGGAGAAATCCATAGCTTATATAACCATTTCTTTATGGGTATATAGTACTGACCTTCCAAGGTCCCATAGCTTTTCTAGAGAGAGCTCCCAAAATCTCTCTATGAGTCCCGTAAAATACAACATTTACCTAAGCGGGTTGGGGGCAATGTCGTAGATCGATCCGGCTATGTATCATGACCAATGTGAAGCCACACATGCCTTTGGGAGTGATATTCAAAGCATATGTACCATGATTGATATAAAAATAAGCAATGTCCAATCATGATTACATATAATTTTCCATAGTTTTTCTAGGGAGAGCTTCACTAACATCCCTCCATGAGTCCCATTAAAACTCTCAAGGATAGTCATAAAAGGATGTCCAACCAATCAACTTCACAACTGAATCAATGATTACTTAATGCAACAAATAATACATGAAATGGTAGCCAACAAATAATACATGAAATGTTAACATGAAAATCTCATAAGAAACTTTAAACAACTCATACAACTTAAATCATCAAGCTAGCCTGTGGACATTCGCGGAGGGGGATCCACCCACCCACTTCGGAGTCATTGCTCTCTCTTGCCTCATCGAGCGGTTAGTGTTAGTTGTTGAGGATCATGGGTCTACGGTCGGATCCTCCTTGAAAGGAGGGGTTTAGGCTTTGATTCGGAGTCGCCACCAACTCGAGGGTAATCAACTGAGTTGGACATCAGTCCTTCTTCTCAAGGAAAAGGAGAACTAGACTCAAAAGTCTAGGGTTTAACTCCTTGTACTGGTCTGAGTTCCTAAGATTAGGGTAAGTGGCTTGGTTGCATTTGGAGAAGGTGTTAGGCACCCCAAATACCCGACTTTTTAGGGAGGCTTCTCCCATTAAAAAGGCGGCTTCTTCCATTCACGTAGGTCTTTAAGTTTATGTTCATAATTGTGCCTTGTTAGGTGTAAATTTGATGTTTTAAAGCTTTTTTATGCAAATTACAGGTTTGCTAGATTTTTCTCAGGCCTAACACCAGTTTTAGCTCTCAACGCTAGTTTTCTCAATGCCTGAATTTTAATTTAGGGTGAAAATAGGCGTCAGCCTGTGAACAGTCCAAGAACTGTTCTTGATTTAAACTTTTTCTTTCTACTGAGACTCCTCAAGGTTCTGGTCTTTTAGAGGGATGATTGATCCCTCTAAATGGCTTGCTGTGGGCCCTTTTAGGGTTTGGGATCAACCCTAGGAAAAGGGGGATAAAAGAAGAAAAATAAATTTTTCTGAGTTATAGGCTTAACGCCTGTTTTCCATCACAACGCCTGTTCTCTATATGCCTGAATTTAATTCAGGGTGAAAATTGGCGTTGGGAAACCTGACCAAGTAAGCACTTTGGCGCCACTGTTTAAAGTGTTTGGAGGGATCCTAGCACTGTCAGACCCTGAGTTAGGGACAGAGGAAGTCTCCTATGGTTTCACTATGCAACCCTAGAGGTCTCGGGTTCAGGCCACATGGAGATATGATCTCCCAAAATTGGCCAATCAGTCATCTGTTACAAGCTTAACGCCTGTTTTTTGGTCTGACGCTTGTGTTCTCAATGCCTGAATTTTAATTCAGGGGGAAAACAGGTGTTGGGTATAAAACCAGCAGCCTTTTAGGGTTTTTAGGTAACCCAAGTAGGGCCTAGAGGGGAGGAGTTTCTCCTGGGTCTTAGTACTAAACCTTACGGCAGACTCAGTACTTAACTAATTTTGAAAAAGGTGATTTTTAAGATCCAGGCCTGACGCCTGAAATCCATCCCAACGCCAGAATTCCTCTCTAACGCCTGATTAATGAAATCAGGCATTGGTAAGAAATTAGGGCCCATAGAGGTGCTGGTGCACAGGGATGGGTCACATTTACCATAATAGGCCTTGGGACAGGTTCTAGGATAATCAGGGCTCCCTAGGGTGGGTCCCAGATCTCAACACCTGATTTTATCCCTAACGCCTATTTTCTCAATGCTTGTGTTTTAATTCACAAAAAACAGGCGTTAGTTGCTCGGAGAAAATCCAGCAACTGTTTTTCTCGATTTTAGAGCCTCTGGGGTTTTTGAAAAATCTTAAAATTAAGCATGTTTATGATAGATATATAAAGGAATAACATATAAAAAATTAAAATCAAAATCATGCTTGAATCATCCAAAACAAAAATCATAAACATTCCTAGAAATTAGGTCTCAAAGAACCCAGTTTTTGGGGTCTGTTTAGAGGGTCTTTTGGAGGTCTTCCACAACATAAAAAATTATTAAATTAAAGACATAACTACCTCTATATGTTTACTATAACATAGTCAAAATTCAGCTCAAGAGACCTTACACAAAAATCACAACAAATTTGGCAATGAAACTGGTTGTAAATAAGAGCAAGATAGAGGTTGTTGAACCTCTACCTTGTACCAGATTTTGAGCAGAGCTCTAACATTAATTGGGCAGCATAACATTTACTACTTGACATGGATTGAAGCATAGAACATTAAAGGAAGAAAGGGTTAGGCTTACCTTGTTAAGGGTTGGGGTAGATCTAGGGTTTTTCTTCTTCCTCCTCCTCTTTTGCTCTTAGCTTAGGGTTTGTACTTGCTAACCCTATTCACCACAAAATTAGAGCTCTTTATAGCCTCAATTTGGTGGAATGGATGGTTGGATTAGAGATAAGGATGAAAAGGATCAAGGGTAGGGATGATTTCTATCTTAGATGTGGTGTAGGGCTAGGATTTGATCTAAATCTAAATAGGTTAAAGGCTACGATTAATCTAAGTTGAAATGAGGTGGAGGGTAAAGATGAGCTTGGCTGCAATGAGGTGGGTGGTGGGGATGGGTATGAGCTTGTTTGACATAGATTAGTGAGGTGGAAGGGAGCATGGGAGATGCCTTTTAAGGTAATCCCATTTACTACCATTTTGCTAAATGAGGGGGGCTGATTAGGTCTCTAGGGATTTGAAACTCAAAGGGAGCATCTAAGGGTGGTGGGTGAGAGAGAGAATCCAATGTTTCAATCTAAGGGGTATGAATGATTTGCTAAAGGTAAGAGTGCATTAAATGCAAAATATCTTACTTTAGCTAATCTTTGCAAAATATCTCAATTTCTAATCTTTTCGAACCCTATTGCTGTCATCACTCCATGTGAGCTCCTGAGCTTGGAAGTCGGCCCAGCCAGGTCATTTTTAGATGTCTCAGGTGCTTCGATCGTCTTGGTCCAGTCAGAACCAAATTATGAAAAGGACAAGGGGGTCAAATCATGGTTTTTTGGCCAAAAAAGCTCTTAGATGTAAACTAAAAGGACAAGATGGTAAAATTAATGAGCGGGTGGCCCAGGGATAGAGGCTCCTAGGTCCAGGTGATCCACAGCCTATGACTGAACAGGATTGTGATACCCGAGTAGGTAATTAGGTCAAAAATCATTTTTCGAGCAGTTTGACAAAATTGTATAGAGGATGCTACTGGTTTTTCTGTAAAATGATGCTTCGAGCCATATTTGGAGGATTTGAAGCTTAAGGACTCTCAGATCTACAAAATTTGAAAGATTGGCTGTTGGATTCCTTAGCAGCCGTCGGGAGCTTTCCGAAGTAGAGTTGTTTGACCGAATCAATTTTCAATAGCCGCCTGAAGTTGAGTGGAATTGAATGGCTAATCATTCCCTGAATCAAGGGTTCGTGAAATGCTTTATTGAGGATAAGGGAGATTCTAAGAAAATGGCTCTGATTTTGCTGTGTTTTGAGTTTTGGAGAACTTTTAAGGGCATTTTCCATGCCAAATACAGATAAAATGCCCTTTTTTCGGTTTAGGCAGAAATGATTGCTTGGGTCATGGATTTTCTATAAATTAGTGTAGTTTTTATAGTTTTGAGGCTCTGAATTTACAGTGGTGTGACCATTGACCATCTGAATTTCTGATTTTCGGTGCTCTCCCGAGAGTCGTTCAAGTG
>JAOXJP010057628.1:0-15779 GCA_025762735.1 Platanus orientalis | reverse complement strand
GAGATTGAAATGTTTGTTTTTTTTTTCAAAATTAAATTTAATAATATGTAACAATAAAATCTAAGAGAAATAAATAACAATAAAAACAATAAGAATATTTAAATATATAATAATAAAATCTAAGAGAAATAAATAATGCTATAAACGGTAAGAATATTTAAAGAAATTGTCTAGAGAGAGACCACATGTGTGGGAGAAACATGTGTATGAAAGCAAGGAAAGCTACACATGTGTGGTTGAAGCATGTGTAGAAAGCCAATGAGGGCAGCCAAATCATCACAAGTTGCTTTAATATATGCACAACTTGTTTTTTTGGAGTGACTACCATATCGTTTATGGCTTGGATTTTATATTTAACCCCTAACCTCCTCTAACCTTTGCTGAGGGTCAAACAAGTGAAAACATCTACGCCGAAAGTGATTTTCATTTTTTGGGGGCGAGTGTAAATCACTTCTGACACTAATGTGGCCGCCCCTTGACCTAGGCGTTTTCTACTCTGATCATAGAAAAGCCTCGCCATATCGTTTACCTGATTATTAATTGCCATGGTCTCCCGGTTCGAAATTACATGCTTGAACACAATAAAAAGATTACGGATCTCTAGAGTAGGGAATGAAATGGGAGAAGTGAGAAAAGCAAAGGATTTGAGCCAATAGATTAGGGAATAGAGAAGAACAACATGTCAAGGAGCCTTTGATTTGGTACGAATACTCCCTAAACAAATAAGTCAGAATGGCATAAGGGGTGGCCACATCAGCACCAAAAAAGTGACTTACACTTTTTGGGGGGCGCTTGTAAGTTTTTGGCACTGATGTGTCAGCCCTTGACTCCATTTGGACCCTATTTGTTCATGGATTGTTCATACCTAATCCTTTGGGCATGTTAAGTACTTTGTGTGTGTGATGTCAAGCAAGTAGGATTGTTATTAACTAGGTTCAGCTCAGAGTTCAGATCGTCATGAACCAATCCTTAGATGTATTTAAAGCTTGTAGAGTTGAGTTTGAGCCTCCAATTAAGTTTGTTTAGCTAAATAAGTCTAAGCCAAATCACACTATAGATTCTGCTGGCTAAAACTCAACTT
Source organism: Platanus orientalis (assembly GCA_025762735.1). Taxonomy (NCBI): domain Eukaryota; kingdom Viridiplantae; phylum Streptophyta; class Magnoliopsida; order Proteales; family Platanaceae; genus Platanus; species Platanus orientalis. Next base: position 14,698 of record JAOXJP010057628.1, on the reverse strand, counting down.
GCTAAGAACTTGATTATCCCAAATCTATATATCATAAAGGATTGTGTCTGCCTCCCTTAAGAACGCTAACCTCCACTGGATAATAGGGGGTGGACACATCAGTGCCGAAAAGTGATAAACACCCTCCCCTTCCCCCCCCCCCTCAAAAAAAAATGCAAATTACTTACCACTAATGTGTTTGCCCCCTTACACCCAACAAATGTTAGTGTTTTTAAGGGAAGCAGACACAATCCTTTTTCAATCTAAATGGGTTTTCAGCTCCCCAGATTTCGTGCACGCAAAAGATGTGCACCAGCTGTGTGCATAGTATTTACCCCACAACGGTTAAGAAAAAAATGGGTGGTTATTCAACCTCTCAAAACCAAAATTGCATACAGTTAATCCTATGATCACTCATAACCACTAGATCAAGGTAGTGGTCATGAAACCAAAATATGAAAAACTACCCATAATAACCACTTGAAGTAATGGCCATGAAGCCAAAATATAGATAACTATCCATAACCACTTGAGGAAATGGTCATGAAGCCAAAATATGGATAACTATCCATAATAACCATTTGAGGTAGTAGTCATGAAGCCAAAATATGGATGACTACCCAGAACTACCACTTGAGATAGTGGCCATGAAGTTTGGAAAACTGCCTAGAGAGTTCTATAAATTATAACTTAAAAGAAGAAAAAATCCATCAATTATCATCATCAACAGTATTTTTATTCTTAGTAGTAGTGATAAGTTAGGCTTAGTTAGATCCAGTAGTAGCTCAAAGTCTTGTATCAGGCAAATAAACTATATTGTAAAACCAGATTCAACGAAGTCCTTCGTCGATTCCAGGAGAAGGATCTTAGTTAATTTGCATGTTCGAAGGTATATCTATAATTCATATTGTACATTATATTTTCAATTTAATTTGGTTGGTATCACTTTACCGTAAAAGTCCTTGGTTTAGAGGCATTACCGAATTCAAACCTTTTTGATAATCCGAATTGGGCAAAATTACCCACATGCTTGACCCGGTGATTGAAAATTATTGTTGACACCACCAACACACGAATCGGGGGTGGACACATCAGCGCTAAAAAGTGATAAGGGTGCCCCCAAAAAGTGTAAATCACTTTTCGGTGATGATATGTCCACCCCTTGGTCCGTGCGCACATCTTTTGTGCACATGAAATCCAGGTTCGGTTTTCTGACCCTAAGGATTTGGTGAGACCATCTAAAGTGAGCCTAAGGTGATCAGAATGACGTTAGGGGTTGACACATTAGTGCCAAAAAGTGAAAATCATCCCCCCAAAACTGTTAATCACTTTTTTGGTGTTGATGTGTTGGCCACTAATGTCATTCTCACCTTATGCTTACTTTAGGGGTCTAACCAAATCCAATGCAGATTTTTCTGATAGCTTGATTATCCCATTGAAATCATTTGAAGTTGGTAGAGTGGTAGGGGACTTGTAGATTGTTAGACCTATTCTCCACCAACCAACCATATCTCTAGCTTTTAATAGCAGGTTTTGTTCTTAGATTATTCAGCTTTAAGATTCTGGTATGAAACTAAGAGCTTAAGATTGGTGAGTTGAGCTCACCTTGCTTGCCTCAATCTTAATGTTCCGAGATCTAGTCCCTTAAACTCAAAAGACTCAATGACAAGTCGATGAGATGAGACAAAAATATAAATAACCTTATTAGCCACCGAAGAAGATTGTGTTCCCCTCTTGTACGCTAACCTCCGTTGGGGGTCAAGGGGGCGGGCACATCAGCTCCAGAATTGATTTACACGCTCCCCAAAAAGTGTAAATCACTTTTGGTGCTAATGTATCTGCCTCCTTGACCCCTAACGAAGGTTAGCGTACAAGGGGGAAGTGGACACAATCTCCCCTCATTAGCCACATGTCTAGTAGCAAAAAAAATTGATGTGTGGGCATGCCAATACCACGTAGGCACAAAATCTTTTTCACCTTAGACCTTGGGCACTAATTTAGAAACATAGGAAAAACTTAGGAGATGTGCTCTTAATTGTTTGATTAACCACCTAAAGAAGGACTAGGCAATTTGGAGGGGGAGGGTTAGTCCCTCAATGGGTTCTTCTTGCCTTTAAACCTAGTTCTTTTAGAGTTAAAATGTCGAGACTTTGTTTAGCCATTAACATAAAAGTTAACTTGTTAAAATATGATGTCAATAGTAGAATAAAGACTTATAACATATGTGAAATGAATAGAAAGATGATGAAAATGGTGGTGGTGGTGCTGTAATTTGACATGATGGTGATGCTGTAACTTGAATGGCTGTGTAGGCACTGCTATAACCCGAGATGGTGGAGCTGCTATTACAACATATGGAAATGGTAGTAGTGTTGTCATAACTTGTAAGAAAATGGTAGAAGATGGTGAAAAATAGATGATGATGAGAGATGTCAATGGTGCAATCTTTTGAGGAATTTAATCAACTCCCAAGGTTATAGATGAAGGTGGATTGTGGTACACTGTGGAGGAAATAAATCAACTCCAAATATTGAAATGATGAAGGTAAGTCCTGATGAATTAATTCAATTATGTTAAGAAGGTTACTCTTAAAGTTATAACCTATGGAAGAATTAAATCAACTCCAAGGCTAAAGTACAAGAAGGACATCCAAGAGAAGGGAAGAATAACAAGTTGTTAGAATTTTGTTGTGTTGGAAGGGGAATTTTTTCTTTTATGTTTCTATTGGTATTTATAAATAACAATGGGTGGTTCCCTTTTGAAAATTGTTTCATTTGCTTTGTTACCACCATACTTTACAACCTCTAGGTAGTTGTAGTAACTTCTTCCACATGCTCATCTTGCCACTTGTCCCATGTTCTGTTTCATTCTATGCAACCCCCCAGCTTTTATCTTTTTGCACAACTATATTGACTGCAGAGATGGGGGTTCTAATGGCTATGTGCTCTTTTTCCGAATCATTGATAGCTTCTTGCTCCAAAATCCAATTGATTTGGTTAGATTTTGGTTTTAGGCATTTTAAGTATTAGGAAAACTTACATGAAAAACTTACTCTTTTCAATCGCCATTTTATTATTCCAACCAAACAAGCACTTCATTCGGAATTTATGAATATCTATATGATTTTTCAACATTACACATCACTTTCTAATGTTTAAATTGCAACCAAATAAAGCCCAAATGCATGGTTTCAAAACTTGACTGATTTCGAGTCGAATCTGCTGATCCAACTCATAATCGGTTGAGACTGGTCTGATTTCAATGGTCAAATCGAGATTTGTTTTTGACTTAACTGATCTAACTCAAGAATTGGCTGATCCAAGTGTGGATCGATCAATCCAAATTAGAAATCGGTTTGAAATTTATAAAGTTTATTTATTTATTTATTTCAAAATTTGAAATTTTAAACATTTTTAAGGTTTTTTTCTTTTTTGCACCAGATCAACGGAGTCACCTTAGAATTGACTTAGATCAGCTGATCCAATTCGAGAATTGCTTGGGACTAATTCTGACTCCCGTTTCGAGTTTTTAAATCATGCCCAAATGTCTAATTCTTTATAACTTTCATTTAGTTATAAAACTTACATCATAATGTAACCATATCCTAATATCTTGTACCTTGATCTCCATTGTGCTTTACAAACAGATGATGTCTTATCACATGTCCTATATTTTGTTGACAAGATCACGCTCTGATGAGGACAATACGAGAGAACAACAAAGAAAAGAGTTAAAGAAGATCCCGAGTGAAACACAGCGGAGGGAGACGTGGTGACACGTGCCGTAGCAACGAGTTCCCGTACTCTGCTGCTCCTTTAGCACCATGTGATGCTGATTCCCGTACGCATTCTTCGATGCCCTCGTGGTTCCCCGCCCTCCAACCCTAATAAATTATAAGAAGATTGAAAATCTAAAATACCCCTCATAAAATCAGTAAATTCCAGAATCCAACTTGACCAATTGATAGAGCTTTCGGTTTCTTGGAGAAGGAATTGCAGCATGCGCCTCAATTGGTAGGTAGAACGGGCGAGTGCGCTGAAATGCAACAACCGACGAAGAAACTCGTCGCATCGTCTTCCCAAAACGTGATGGGGAGGCACGGCCACCACGTTGCGTGATAACTGCGGACCCATTTGGACGGTTGTACTGATGAATGAATGCACCCCCATCCTCTTCCCCCGGCCAAACCATGTGACTGGAATTCCTACACAGTTGCAGCATGTGAAACACTGGCCACTAAAGAAGCATGACCACTGACAAATGTGCACAAGAAAATCCCTTTGTTTAAATGTGCGCTAAAGGTTAAGCTGCTGTCCTGCACATAACAGGTGTGTTGTATCCGCTTCTCTTGTCTAACGCTCCTCTCAGCATCCTGTCAGGGACAGCCGGACAGGCACATTAGCGCTGACAAATGATATGTTCCCCCAAAAAGTGAAAATCACATGGATACAATCCACCCTCACACAACCGCATCACAATGCTATTGTATGCAGGCCTTCTTCATGTATCCTTAGGATGTAGGACGTTGGAAAAACCCAACCTTGTACATGTAGTTAGGGGTGGCAATTTGTGTTGATGGGTCGGGTTTGTGTCGTGCCCAGATAAAGGTTTACGATTATATGGTTCAATCCGAATCCGATCTATTTATTAATTGTATTAAAGTGGATTAACATGTTTGGACCTTAAACATGTTTACAGCCAATTCTAACTTGCTTATTTTATGTTGGGTTCGTGTCTGATTCGTGAGTATTCGTGTCATGTCAATTTAAGAGTATAGGTCAGGCCAGCCCATTTATTAATCATATCAAAGCAGGTCAGACCCACTTTGACCCAAAACAGTTTACAGTCAACCCTAACCCGCTTTTTTGTGTCAGGTTCGCAGGTCATGTCAAACATTGCCATCCCTACTTGTAGCTCATGCCCAAAATGAATGAATGAATAAATAATATACAAATAATAAATATTAAAAAAACCCTTGTAGCCATGCAATTCCTAGAACATCCTCCTGTATCTATTGTGTTGACAAATATTAATGTAACCACACCCTGATTGGATTGTTAAATGGTGCTCCTGTGAAAGTTGCTGCAATTGATACAATCTATGCATTTTTGTTTGGTATACATTGGAATGGTAAAGCTACAAGTTTCCTCATAAACTGTGTCTGCTGTATGGGTTTGGAAAACTTGTAAGGGGTTTACCCTGTGTAGTACTGAGACAATTACATAATTTCCATGTTAATTAAACAGTGGAACACCCTTATAATAGCTCTCCTGTTGGGAAAAATGGGTCCAAATGACACCAAGGATGTAAGCATGCAGAAGCTAGCTTGAAACTGAGAACTAACCAAATCCAGTCCTCCATTAAAGTTTTCTCGCTTATAATTTAAAAAAGAATGAAGTGATTTATACCCAAAGCATGACAGAGGAACTGTGATTTAAAGAATCAAAGTAGTATGATACAAGGTACCCAACTGGAAAATATGTGAAGACTTACACTAGCCCAACTTGAATGCTTAAACTAACATGATGTCAGCAACCACTTCATCAACCAAAGATCTTAAGATCCCCCTTTCAACAATCTCTACTCCCACTTCAAATGCTTCAATTTCAAATTCAAGCCATCTCCCATGCTGGGTGCTCATGTCCTTGTCCACAAGCTCATCCACCATCCAATCCCCCATGCTTCTCCACCCTGAAATCTCCTTATAGACCTCCTCTGCCAACCATCCCTTCCGTTGCACCATCGCCACCCCTTTGGCCCATGTTCTATGGCCCCCACCAACATACTTCCTGCATCTCAAATTCAAGCATTCACTAACACAATCAAACAGCATCTTCCACCTTATTGCAGAATCCGTCTCTCCCTCACTTGTCAACTTAGTTTTCTGAGTTTCCAACTGGTCAAAGAGATGGGGGTTGATGATCTCACGAGCCTGACCCAACGCAAAATCGTTGAACATAATTTCTGCATTGCATAATATCTCCCTCACATATTCTAGTTCCCACTTGTTTGATTGTGTGCTATCAGCCACATTGAATGTGGTTACATGTTTTCTACCCTCCATGTGGGTAGAAGTAAAAAAGGCGGAATCAGACAACTCTGTCTCAGCTTCCACTGATTGGAATTTCCATGGACAATTCAAACCAACCACTTCCTGAGCTTGAACAGACAAACAATGCTTACTGCCTGGAAATGGAGAGAAGAGGTTTGAGAATTTCATAAACATTGATTTGCATGCAGATAGGTAACCAAATAAATAAATATTGGATGGGAAGTGATTCAGAAAGAAAGATCCTATGTGCAATGAGCTGTAAACAGTCAGACTGGAATCCAACGGGATTCATGCCAATGGGATGTGCTGTTATTTTAAATTGCTGATCCAAGTCTAACAGTTGACAGCATGTTTGCACTTAACGACTTCAAAAATAAATTTCCAGTAGGAGTTGCTGTTCTTACTATTGGAACTGTCACTATCTCTGCTATCTGAAGAATTGGAGCTTTCATTTGAGAAAGATGGTTCAAGAACCGAGACTGGACTGGGATGTTGACAGTCAAGTTCCTTTCTGGCTTCATTATTGCTGCTGATACACTCACCCATCCTTTCATCACCCTGAAAAAATGTCATAGAATTTGAGTAAAACAGTCAAAAAAGATGTTGCTCAAGTAGACCAGAAATCAAGTATTGGGGAAAAGAAATAAATGTTCCCCTACATGATAAAAAAATAAAAAGTCGTAAATAAGTTCTTACAAACCACATCATCATCATTGAAAGTCAAAGACAAATTCATATAAAAAATTAAAAAGAGGGCTGACACCAATATAGTTTCACCCGGAACAGATCCTCTCCTGCTGCTTATGACCTGTTAAGATCCTGTCTAACTGGTGGCACTACACCATTGGAGGGAAAAAGTGAATTACAATTTCTGAAAAATGATTTTCACTTTTTCCCACCAATCATGTTATGCCATCTGTTAGACAGGACCTTAACAGGTCATAAGCCGGTAGAAGAAAGATCATTTTCACCTTCAAAAACAAAAACCTCTCGAGCTTCTTAGATGGTTTATGATGAGACTAACTGTAAATATATCACATGAATTCCTAAGGATTTGGTAAGACAGAATTATGCACCCTAAGGTAGGACTGACATAAGGGGCCAACACATCAGCATCAAGAAGTGAAAAGCATCCAAAAAAATGTAAATCACATTTTTGGCACTGATGTGTCAGCCCCCTAAGTCAGTCCTATCTTAGGGTGACATTAGTCAGTCCTACCCTAGGGTGACATTAATCAGTCCTACCAAATCCCATCTGGCACGAATTCAACATTGGAGGCAATGTCTGGCAGAGTATTTTTGTAAGTCCATAAGATACTTATCTACTATGTATTTAGCTTGACAGCACGATATCCTCAGTGATGCCCCCTTGTGTCTTGCCTCAAAGGGGCATCGTACAAGGGGGCATCGCAAAGGATATCAACCCTTGAGGCCTGATATCGTCTATGACGCCCCCCTTTGCGACGCACGAGGGCTGAGGCAAAGGGGGGAATCAATTCACTTTTTGAATCATCTCCAGTTTGAATGGACTGGTATAATGCCTGTCCCAACCAGTGTGACACCATGCATGACAAATGGTGTTTTGGTCAATACATAGGTCAAAGGAGAATAATATTATTGTAAATATACAATAAATACGCACTTGTGTATTTGTTGACCAAAAAGTTAGTTTTGAGCATGTCAGGGTGTTAACACAAAATTTGGTGCACGGGCATGCCAGTGCCATATGGGTACAAATTTCTTTCTCATCTTTGACTCTAGGCACCAAATTAGATCGTAAGACAGATTGTTATTTTCAATTATTTTATCAATCATCAAATCAAGAGAGGTTAGGCAATTACGAGGGGGAGAGATCTTCCCTATGAGTTTTTTTGTCTCTAAATTGAGGAGTGTCTTAAAATAAATGCCATGACAATGTTAGAAAAATAAAAACTTGTTGAAACAATATTTTATTTATGAAATAAAATACTTACAGCATGTTTAAGATAACAACATATATAAAAAATAAATGATGATAATAATGTCGTAATTCGGTACAACAAAGACCTGAGACAATGATGGTGTTGTTGTATAAACATGGATTGTAATGTTGTTGCAGTAACCAAAAGATGGTGGAACTCTGTTGCAACCTGTAGAAATTGTGGTGGAAGATGGTGATGTTGTAACATGTAAAGGAAATAAATCAATTCTAAAGGGTGAAAGTGTGGTTCAATCCGCAAAGAAATTAAATTAGATTCCAAGGAATGAAATGATACATTGCTACAACCTGTAAAACGGTAGTGGAATATGGATGAATGATGATGATAGTAAAACTTGTAGAGGAATTAAATCAACCCCAAAAGGTGGAATGGTGATGGTGTGCATGTAGAGGAATTGAATCAAACTCCTAAGGATGAAATGGTGATGTCATACTTGTAAATGAAGTAAATTGACTCGGGATATGGATTGAAATCTATAGAAGAATTGAATTAACTTTAGTAAGTTCCTATAAAAAGAAATTAAGTTAAAGTAAGATTAAGGTTTCCTATGAAAGAGAAAGATACGCAATATTATGTAATGTTAAGTTTGTGTGTTGAAGTTATGGTTCTTTTATTTTATGTTTTGTTGCTATTTATAGACAAAATGGCTAGTTACATTCAATTATCAGATGTTGTCACTTGTCATATGATCCACAACATCAATATCCAAGTAACCACAAAAGATGAGTTCTAGATAGAGTGGAATATGACAGTCCATATGGTCAATTGGTTGCAATACTAGTGTAATTTTATTCAATGAAAATACTACTGAAATTTCAACAATCACATGTGGACAAGCAAAGAAATGTAGGAAGCAAAGTAAATCACTCACATAATTCTAGCTATTCGTGTACTGGTATGTGTGTCCTCCTCTTCATCAAGTTTTGCCAAACCAAAGTCAGATATCTTAGCAGTAAGATCCCTATCAAGCAGAACATCGGTTGCTTTTATGTCTCTATGAACAATTTTCGGCCTTGATATTCTTCATGGAGATAAGCTAAACCCTGTGCTATTCACAAGAAAATCTTATGCCTCATTGGCCAGTCTAAGTTCAGCCGTTTTTCTTCATGACCTAACGGTGAACTACCAATTCTTGTCATCATTCAGGCTATAATTTTTTTTTTTGGAGCAAATGACAATAAAAAAAAATGTGGCACTTCTGCTTTTGGAGGATTAGATATAGTAGAAGAGATGGTGTTAAGGTGTTTACCAAATAATGCACGACCACGGCTATTATTTTCCAAACATTCATATATTAGTAATAGCTAGTTTCCTTCAATACAACATCCGAAAAGCTTCACGATATTTGGATGTTGTAGGGTAGATATCATACCTATCTCATTTGCGAATTCGTGGTTCCCTTGCTTTGACTTGGAGGAGAGCTACTTGACGACTATTTCCAAACCATCTGGTAATATACCCTACGATAGTGCACACAGGTAAATATTGGAATAATCTCACAGTGACAAAATTAAATGAAACTTGAAAAAGACAATAAACAGTTTTTTGTTTGTTTTTTTTTCTCTTTTTCTGGATCAGTATGTGCATGAATTAAACTGACAACCCACAAACTAAGATGCACATTCATGGTTATAATTGAAAAATGAAGATGAACAAAAGGAAATGATTCAATTCCAGGATTACCTTATAAACAGGCCCGAAACCACCTTCACCTATCTTATTTGAAGGATTGAAATTCCTAGTTGCAACTTTAATCTATTTTAAATTGAAGTAGCCTGTTTGTAGTTCTATACTTCTCTTAAGTTCTAAAAAATTAACATTAAGTTATGGACATATCAAAAATTAATTTATAAACAGTATTGGTGATGACAATGAGTGTCACATATGACACTAATCCATGTAATGCATAAAAAGTGTTTTATTTGTATGCATATATGTGTAATGTAAGTAGGTATTTATGTACGAATGTGAGGCGAGTGCTGTTCAATGCAAAGCATGGTACACCTAGGAATGGTACATGTGTGATGTATAGAATCAATCTCCCATTGAGTAAATAGAATCTCATGCTATGAAGGAAAGAAACCGATTAAAATTCAAAACCCTAAAAGGTGTTTGGCCTTGGAATTCCAATTTTATAGAATTGAAAACCACAAAATTGAATTCTGTAGATAAAGAATTCTACCATTTGGATGCATATATATATGTAGCCCATCACCAAGGAATACTTCCAAGTACTGTGAGTTAGGCACCGAAGCTTTGCATTCACCATGCTCGGGCTTTTGTATGGCTTTCAGTTCCTTGATAATTGCTGTGAAGACATTATGTCCACTCTTAATAGAATTTTAATGTAGTTCATCCACTATGAAGATCACTCAGGAAGAGAAACTAATCATAATTTTTTACTCTCTACATAAGCTAACATGAGCTAGATTTTACAATTATGGGCATTTTTGTCTATTAATAAAATAATATAGGGCATTTTCGATACTTTGTGTGTTAAACAAATCCTCACAATTACTTGAGGGAGGAGGGCATTTTAGTCATTTGAATAGACCTCAAGCGTAGCTAACATGAGCTAGATTTTCCACTCAGGCTATTTTTTCAAATAAAAAAATAACAGAGGGCATTTTGGGTACTTTCTATATTAAAAAAAAAACTCCTTAGTTGCTTGAGGAAGGACATTTTAGTCATTTGAATAAACCTGAAACAGAACAAACATGAGCTAGATTTTCTACTTAAGGGCATTTTGGTTAATTAATAAAATAACATAAGACATTTTGGGTACTTTGTGTTAAAAAAACTCTTCACAGTTGCTTGAGGAAGGATTTAAGTCATTTGAATAAACCTGAAGCATAGCTAACATGAGCTATATTTTTCACTCGGGCATTTTAGTCAATTAATAAAACAGCATAGGGTATCTTGGGTACTTTGTGTTTTAAAAAAAAAACTCCTCACAGTTGCTTGAAGGAGGAGGGCATTTTAATCATTTGGGTGGACCTGAAGCGCAATGAGAATATCTTGGTCACACACTGTTTTGTAAAAAGGAATTGGAAATAATAGCCTATGGATTGTTATTTCAATTCCAATGATTTGGGGCTTCAATTCAACATTCTAATTCTGTGGGGATTTGAGCTAAATTCATTTTTGTAATTTAAAATCGACCACAAATGATAGAAATGGATTGAGTACCCCGATTCCATTTCCACTTTTCCAATTCCCTAAATCCAAACGCACTCTAAGTGTATATAGTTACGATTCCATAACTTATGGCCTCATTAATTTTTATGTCTACATATGTCCTAGTGCCTTGATTTTGAGATGGTTAAAATGTTTGGTGGATTACTTGAAAATTACCTATGCAACTACTAAGGTTGCATTTGATAAGACATGGGATTCTTTTATTCTTTTCCAAAGGATCGGAGAATCAATATTTAAGAAAATATTGTTTGGTTATGTAAGAATCGCTCGGATTCTTGGCAAAAAACCTATTTTGGAATCACTTTTGGGAGCTACAAGATGTAGATTCCTTGGCCCAATTCTTTTTTTAATCATCATCGTCATCTCGATTTTTTTTTTCGGAACCAAATGTCATTCTGATTCTGGAATTGACTCCAAAGAATTCTTGGTAGAATCCATCTTTCTGATTATGGAATTGAATCAATAAAAGTGTTACCAAACACATCCTAAGTTGTTGAATTGAGAGGTTTATGGTCAATGTAAAGGTCTAATTCTGTGGAGAAAATTTCTATTGTTGGCTATATTTGAGTTTCTAAGTTGGAGTTGATGTAGAACACAATATAAGAAGAGATTATATAGAGATTCTTTTGAAAAAATGAAAAAAGATGTGAAGATGTTGAAGATTAGAAAAAGAGAATTCACCTAAATTATGAGAGTTGGAGGAGATAACGAACTATGGGCTTCAAAAAAAACTTGTATTCATAAATTCTCTTCAATTAGTCGTATAAGAGGTCTTATGACCTATTTATAATATAAAAAAATGAAATTTGACCATATTTGACCAAAATATCACTCCCTTGTACGATCAGCCCAAAAAACTTTAAAAAAACTAAAAAAATTCTGAAAAATATAAAAACACTTCTAAACTCCTTCTAAACTAATTTTAACTCTCTACCAACTTTCTAATTTGGCTCTAATGGTCTTATTACATTAAATTCATTATCAAAACCCTCCTAAAACATTAAAAAAACATTAAAATAAACCTTAAAAATTGTGGACAGCAACTCTATCACTGGGTTCTCTTCAGAAACATTGGTCTTGGTTTCCATAAAGGCTTGTACTTCTCCATCTATTGAAAAGTTGCCTCATCAATTCCCCCCCCTCTTAGAAAACTCAACCCTGTTGAGTTGGGGTGGAGGTCCAAGGATTCCTGGTCATCATGTGGTGCTAGCTGCCACGAAAAAGTAGATTACTTATGTGTCTGTTTCAGATTTAATGGCATTTGACACATCTTCTGCATCATAAACATGAGGTGCATCAACTTTGAAAATTCTCTGGCTACTCTTTCCTTAGCTTTCTCTGCTAATTCTTGTTCACACTCTGTAACCATATCATCAGTTAGCTCATATATTTCTTCTTCTAGCTCATCCTCCTCTAATGATTGCTTCTTAGTAAGACTCATAAACTTGCTTGGACACTGAGATTTATGATGCCCATAGCCTTTGCAATTATAACACTAATATCCCTTTGACTTTAATACGGATCCTTCTAAACCTTTGGATTTAGATGGAGAAAAATGGTGATTAAGCCTGGAAGATGATATCACACTCTAAGTAATTTGTTTTCTAGATGAACCATCATCATTATACGCCATGCTTCTAGAGATATTCTCCAAGAAAGGCTTCTTGGAAGAATGAAGCTTCATGTTATCCTCTATTTGATATGATATTTGAATAACATCATCTACAAATTGGTAATAATGATAACATAGATCTTGCGATATTTAAGGATTCAATCCTTGTCTATACATGGTCACTAAAATCTTATCATTCCACTTGATTCTTAGTTAAACCGCCAATTGTTGGAACTGGTTGTGTAGGCTTACATAGACAAAGAGCCCTACTTAAGCTAATTCAACTATATGTGAACTCTTTGCTTGAAATCTTGTAGTTCAAACAGCTTCTTCATGACTGCCTTCATCTTACTCCAAGTAGTAATCTCTCCATTGCCTGATTTAGAAAATCTTTTTTTATAGGATGTCTACCATATCCTGGTTGTTCTAGTTAATTTCGTGTCTGCAAATTGAAGCTTGCATTCTTTTGGCATGTCATACCATCAAAAATAAGTCTTCATGCGATGTTTCCAATCCAATGACGCATCAATGTTGTGCTCGCCACTAAAATCAGAAACTTCAATTCTGACATATCTCTCAACATCATGATGTACACCATCTCGCTGATTCACAACCTTGTGATTTTGTTCCATCCTAGGTGGTATCACTTCACATTGTTTCATATGAGAGACCTCTTGAGTTGTATTCTAAAGTGGAGGAATGGTTGAATTGGAAGTACCTTCTTCCTGCATTGGCTTCTTTCTTGTTGATCGGATTGCCACCATAAACTCAATAAATTTAGCTTCAAATTGAGCCTCAAGTCTGTCCACTTTAAAGTTAAGATGATCCAACTTGGAATTAAAATCCGCTTTTGTGGCTTCCAAATCTTTTTTTTTTTTTTTTTCACAATTAAATCATTGTTGCTAATCCCCATGGTGAAAACTCAGCTTAGAATGAAAGTTCAGAAATTTTTGGGTTACAAAAAATGTTTTTTTTAACCCCAAAAAAATATTAGGGTATGCCCTAAAGTGATTAGGAAAACCAAGAGAAACTCAAAGATGTATGAAACTCAATTTAGGGTATGACCTAAAATTATTTATAAGCTTTAGCTTAGGCCACAAATTAATTTGGGGCACTTTTGAAAGAACCTTAAAAAAAATGAATAGATGAGTATTGATGAAATTAAGTTTTTATTCAATAAAGGATCTTAAAAGGAATGAGGGTCTTATGAAAATAATCGAATGACGTCCTTACTCACACAGAAGCCCTTTGGAGAAAACCCCAAAATTTAAGGATATTGAAAAATCCAAAAAATTGATGGAAAAAGGTTTTAGAGCTACTAAACAATTTTAGGGTACTCCTAAAATAATGGAAACGACTTTGCAAATATCTAGGCCCTTTGGAAAGGACCCTAAATAAATTGAGAAGGAAATATAGTTGCCGATAAGAATTTAGGGTAGGCCCTAAAATTATTTAAAAGCCTTGAAATATGCCATAAATTAATTTTGGGCACTTTTGAAGGAGCCCTAAAATCATGGAAAGACCAATGTAAACAATCTGCGGGTTTCCTATTCAAATGGATCCTAACTAGATAAGGATTAGTTGGAAACCTTAAGCTCTAATACCAAATTTGATGTAGAACACAGTATAAGAAGAGATTACTGTAAAGATTCTTTAAAAAAAGGAAAAGAAAAAGATGTGAAGATGATGGAGATTAGAGAAGATAGTGATGAAGAAATTAAGAAAGAAAGAAAACTCACCTAAACTATGAGAGTTGGAGGAGATAACTAGCCATAGGCTTCAAAAACAACTTTTATATATTAATTTTCTTCAACTAGTCGTACAAGAGGTCTTTATGACCTATTTATAATTTAAAAAAATTAAATTTGATCAAAATAC
>JAOXJP010057617.1:0-10860 GCA_025762735.1 Platanus orientalis | reverse complement strand
ATGCTCCCAACGTTTTTTGCGGTGATGAAGATTAGTTTTCTGTTTTAAGAAACTTGCCTTCTCCTTACTCCTAGCCTCCTACATTGGAGCATGGGAGATTGAGAATAACTAGGCTTTTCCAACCTCCTGTACTACTGCTTCATCTATATTACTACTGTGTGTTTGCTAGATATTCAATCAAGTGTTGATCGTGGGATTATTATCAACTGTAATGTTGATTGATCAAGTTTCATCCATCACAATCATGGCAGATAAGTATCCATTAAGTTCTTCAAATCTAATTCCATGATGTTGTTCATTGAAGTTCTGAGTTGTATTCTAATGTGCTGGATTTCTGAAACCAGCACCTGAGGTCTTATCTGACCAACTTAATCCTCTTTGTTTATTCTGAATTTGGTGGAGATATTCTACATTCAAAGTGCTACTAACCTGCAAAATTTCAGATCGAACTAAAAAGTTAAAAACAGAGTTTCCATCTTGATCATATGACTGTCCAGCAGATCTTCTGAATCCTACTTGGTGAATTGAACCATCATCATCCCTACACATGTTTCCCTATCAAAGGTCTAATTGAGGCTACTTCTAGCCTAGTTTGGGTCCATTACCTGCAAGAATCACAGTTTTCTCAAGGCTGTCCTGCATCAGTGGGAGTAGGAGGCAAAGGAGACAAAGATGCTAGATTTTCCAAACCTAAATAACAAAAATAAATAGAGAGAAATTATTGTCATTATATCAATCAAGTCGAACCCAAGGATCTGGAAAGTCTAAACCTGACCCATTTCATTTGTTAGTTTGAGTACCAGTTTAGGTTTCAAAACACCATTCAAAACTAAACAGGATTTAGAGATGGGCATACGCCTCTAGAGTCTGGATCCTTACTAGTTACTACACACAAAAAGACTATCGACACTACCAGATAACATCTACCTACACAAGCTCAATCAGAAGATATGGAGAATTTAACAGAATCAGGAAATTTTAGAGGCTTAAACTCAATGTGTAAGGGGCTTCTTGTGGCAACACTGGATTGGAAGGTTCTCTAAAAGGAAAAAAAAATCAGCTCCTTTTGCTTGCACCCCGGTTTTATCCAGCTTGAGGCTAATGAAGACATGTCACATGAGAAAAAGGCGGGATGTGAAAATTGCGCTTTTAACCCCAGGTTTGAGGAGAGAGGGTTAACCCAGGGACAACTTAGGGTTAAACGATAACTTCAGCTAATCATTGTTTCTTGCCCTACCAACCGGAGATCCCTCAGTCGTCTCTCTCTCCTTTGCATGCCAGCACATTTGCCATAGCAGGCCACTGGCACCTTCTCCTCATTCGTTTTTTGAGACTATTAAATAAATTGGCCAGGGTCCTGCCTGACCCCCTCCCCTGATGTTATTTTTTAGGTAAAAAGAAAAGGTAGATATGAAGAAATCCAAGATTATACTTCACAACAATTTCCTTTCTTTGAAATTGTAAGTTTGAACAAAGAGAACAATTTGATTCCTTCATTTCATTTCATAGATTAGCAATTAAACAAAGGGACTAAGATAGAAGAATAGAGACTATTAAATTTTAAGAAATATTAATAAATATTTATATTGACTTAGAAAAAGAAATGAAATTAGTAAGAAAGAGAAAGCATATGATAGGGTACCTGGAGAGATCATTTGGTGGGTTTTGCACAAGAAAGGAGTCCCAAGTAGATATTGGTGCAGGACATGAAACAGCCTATGTTCAAGACCAAAGGGATTTTTGGGTTTAAAAATTTTATTTGGCAACATTTTTCTATTTTTTTTTTTAGTTTTAGGTCATTCTATGTTAGTTTCTTGTAAGACAAAGACTTGGGTTGGTTGAAGACTAATGACTGCACCAGTGAAAAGGTGTTATATGGTTTATAAGTGAAGGAATTAAAAGGTCAAGTGAAAGGCAAAAGTTTACTTGGATTGGTTGAAGTAGTGAAGACATGAGTGCCTACAATTTAACTGTAGATATGCAGAATGAAATGGTGGAACAGGATTCATGTAGCTGACCCCAAGTAGTTGGGATAAGGATTTGTTGAGTTGAGTTGAGTTGTATTAAAATATATTTATATATTTATAAAACTATAAGGATATACTAAATCACTGTACAAAGGGATAAAGTGACCAACCTGCAGTCGATGTTAGGTAGAGGGCAGCCATTGCAATATCCCACTTATCCCCCAGTTTAAAAAGTGGGTCCTCTTTGGCTTTGCTCATCATCTCATCAGGTGCAAGTTTACGAACTCCAGCAGTGTCTTCAATTGGTCCTGGAGCAATCCCATTGACTCTTATGTCATAATCGGTCCCCCACTCCAGTGCCAGGGACCTTGTGATGCTATCAACAGCTGCCTATGGACATAGAAGCTCTTAAAGAAATCTTGCATGAAAATCCTAACAACTTTACATCTAGCACGGTGTTACAAACCTTGGCAGCTGACACATGGATTTGATACCATGATGCTGTATAATGCAAAGTAGCACTTATGTTCAAAATTGTTCCACCACTAGATGGGTCCCTTCCCGGTCCTCCTTTCTTTAGATACTTCAGTGCTTCATGGCACATTGTAAATGTGCCTACAGAATCAATATCCATAACTGCAAAGATACATTAAATACACATACAAGCATTAGTTTACTACCTCTTGAAGCCAAGACTATCAGTCGAAAAGCATGCTTAAGGTAAGTCTTTTCATGGACTTAAAAATTCATTAAGTCAACTTGTCTTCAATTCTTTTCCTCAATTGGACCCAAAACTCAATTCATCTTGAAACTCTAAGTGCTTGGCAACTCCAGAAGTCAAACAATCAAGTAACCCTAATGTAATGAGTTACACTTTTATTTATTCTCTTACTTTTTGAATGTACAACTTTAGAAAGATTTCACATAAGTACAAGGACCTTTTTATGCCAACAGATTTAAGGAATTAAAATAAACCCCTTATCTAACCCAGCTTTTGTAAATGATCCACCTTATATTATCTTGCACAATGTTTCTATTTAGCAGCATTCAATTTCTAGTCAAATTAGTCCTTGGAATTGAATCAATTAAGCAAACTTCGGCATCATCAAATCTTCATTCTTGAACAATTATCATTACTTAAACAAGAACATGAATCTTGATTTAGTTGGAATACTGGATCAAGTTACTGAAATAGCTCCAGAAGGCAGTACTTGTTTAAGTTCTATTTATAGAATCCAAAGACTGGTTAAATCAACAAATGCATGTCAACCATATCTTCAAGCCTGAAAAAAACATAACCTGTGCGAAACCCATTAGGGGTTAGATCCTCTGCGCTCACAAGAAAATTGCCAGCTGCAGCATTCACAAGAATGTCAAGCCTGCCAAAGTGCTTAATAGTTGACTCCAAAACTCTAACTGCATCTTCCTTCCTGCGAACATCTCCTTCAAGCCCAATAGCCTGAAACATCGATAGAAAAATACAATTGCAAAGTCCTGTACACAAAACAGACAAAAATTCTACGCATACAACAATAACAATCAGCAGACACAATTCATAATCAGTTGAGGACACACTATACACATGGCTGACAAAACTTAAACAGATCTTTCAAACTGTAATCTTGACAAAGAGAAAAAAATTATAGATATGATAACATCTACCATTCAATTGCCCTCACCAGTCACCATTAAATAGGGTAAATATCATTCACAATGATGACCCTCTTATGATTCCTTGCTAATCTAAAATACTCTCACAACCCATGCTATCCTTCACATACACATATATGCCATGTATCACCATCATTCTGCATAATGCAAATTGTATTATATACACATTGTATTAAACCAACTCTGTATTCTATCGATCACTATGCTAGGGGGGGGAGGGGGAAGAAAACCCTAACAAAAAAAGGAACAGACAAAGAGAATAAAAAAAACAAAGTCGTTAAATTAAAAAAAAAAAAATGTAATAAGATCAATACAGAAAAAGTGGTAATAATATAATTATCCCATAAAAGAGGATAAAGTGATAAAAAGAAGATTATTTGATTAAGAATATATAGAATATAAAACTAAATTAATTTGTCCTCAAGCAGAAGGATATGCAAGAACAACCTCTAGTTAATGTGCATCTGTTATCAAGAACCACTGATGAGAGAAAACTCCAATTGACAAATTTTTGCAAGATAGAAGAAGGTTGCACAACAATTGAAGTTGTGTAGATGGTTTCAAAATCCTTTGATGAGATAAAAAGAATATGGTGTTTCAGGCACCACATAATTGGGTGCATTTTGAACCATACCTTGAAAATGTGACAGAAAATTCACTAACATAGATTGTTTCTTCAAATCATGGGCAGGCCATAGCCCAACAATGTTTTACATACCCTCCCAAATATAAATTTCTTTCTAATCCTTTGTACATGAGTTGCTCCAACTTCTAGGCACAGATGAGATCGGCAATAGGCTCACATCCTTTTAGGTTTATAAGAAAAGCCCAGAAACAGGCCCACATTCTAGCCCAAGCCCATATCCAACACAGCCCATAATTTGCTTACAAGCCATGATCCTAGGAACCATAAGATATTTTTTGAAGTACTTCCTTTGAAATCACAACCACTAAGAAATTTATTAGTTGGAATAAGTGTACACAAGAGCTCATTGAGGTTCCTTTTGGTAGAGGTCCATCATACAGCAAGCATGGCAGTTTGGGGATAAGATCCCTAGGAAATTGAATAGAGCTCTCTAGGGAAGTGTCTGTGGCGCGTCAGGACAGAATTTAACAAGCTATAGCAGAGGGTCATTGAGGTAAAATATGATTGCAAGGACCATGGGTAGAACAGCAGAATTCCAATCATTACAGGACAACTATGTGTAAAGGGATTTCTAAGGTTTACATGACTTTCTGCAGCAAACCAAATTCCTGGTGGGCAGTAGCTCCAGGATCAGATTTTGGACAGGCGTTTGGTGTGGTAACTTCCCTCTGTTAGAATCCTTTCATTCCCTCTATAGATTGGCCGTCAAGAAAAAGTGCTCCAAAGGTATATGCCATTGGTGCCCTCCATATTCAGAAGCAACTTAAACGATGAGAAGTGGACAAGGTCTTCACCCATCCTCAGGGAAGACAGGTCAGACAGAAGATGTTAAAGGGAACTTCTCAGATGGTTTTTTCTTCAAATCTTTTCTCCAAAAAAAAATGATCTTTTCCTGGTGAAGTTCTTATGGAAGACCAAAGTTTCAACAAAGGTGGCTTTCTTCCTGTGTCTCACTTATCTAAACAAGATCTTTACATAAGATCACATCAACACGTGCAGCATGTGGTATGAAGATGTAATCAATAAACCATCTGTTACTGCATCATAGAGTGGCAAGCAGAGTTTAGTTTTATTTCCTTAACCCTTTTGCCACATCTTGAGAAATACCTCATAGCCTTTCGGAAGTGATTAAGGGTTGGCCTCGATGGCCAAAAATGCTTACAGCGACAGGGACAAAGTTCAGTGGAGATTTCTTCCTTTTGCCATTTGTTGGGGTTTATGGAACGAACTGAACAAAAGGATCTTCATAGGAGTTAGCTGGGACTTGTATAAAGTTTGGGATAGGATTCAATGTATTTCGCTTGTGTGGGTGCCTCCTTTGATTATCTTCACGGAAACCCAGCTCCATAACTTAGTTTTAGACCAAGAATCAATAGTGTTCCTTGAATCTTAGTTTTTGGTTTTGGTTTTTGGATGTAAAGCTCATACAGTTATTCTTTTTAATGAAATTAATTATAAATAAATCATGTAGTAGCAAATAATCTATGTTTCTACATATACTGCAAGATGCATATTAAAGTAGGATGAGGTTATGAGTATTTGATGTTCATAGGAAGCCATAATTTAGAGGGGGAAAGAAAAAAAAATGAAAACAAGATACAAAAGATCAAACCCTGAATTTGAAAGCCTAAAAAGAATGTAAAGAGAGTCAAATTGGAGAAAATCCAGCATAGATTTCACCGAACTGCAAAGTCAAGACAAAATCACTAACAAGTAAACAAAATAAAGATAGCCACAACCACATGAGAAACCACCACTTGAGAGTGGAAAAGAATTGCAATTTTCGAAATACCCAATACAGAAAATCTTATCAGATTGCCGAGATGAAACCTCCTCTGAGGACAAATAAATAATAGATCACCATATAAAAAATAAAAAAAAATATCGGCAAAAAAACAAAGAAATGAATAAAAATCCAGATGAGAAACACATCTTAAGAATAGGAAGGCAATCGGAGAAATTGTAAAGAGACAGGCAAAGTTACCTCAATTCCTTGCGATTGGAGAGTGGCAACTGCGGAGTCTAAGACTTGTTTGCGTCGACCCATGATCGCAACTGAGGCCCCATGTTTACCCAACTGATTGGATAACTCGAACCCGATTCCAGAGCCTCCGCCTGTCAAAAGAGCAACTTTCCATTTCAGAATATCGGGTTTGAATGGAGACTCCATTGAAGCTCTCTCTCTCTCTCTCTCTCGCGAAGCAGCCAGGAGTTTTGTGAGATGATAACAAGAATCTAATGACCCGGGACACATTGACTCTGGATGTAACAAGAGAACCAATGAGCATCTTTGATTACGGGAGAATGATTGTCTGTGTTGACACAGACCTCTATATGCGTTTCATTGATTGACACATGATGGCTTTCTGAATTTGCCAATTTGGTCTATTTTGAACATCTACTACTAACACATTTTTGGACGTTTTAACCCCCAAAAACAACACATTTCAGCTTATCATTCACCATACATACTACAGACACTTTTTCATCACAGAATACCTTCTTCCTTTCCAGTTTTATTGGAGAGACTGACAAATAATAGTGTTTTGGTAAATATAAATTCTTATAACGTTCCTCTAATTTCGATGTATTTACTGCGATCTTTTCTGTCTGAGTGGAAACGCTCAGGATTTGGTAAACGAACCCTTAATATACGAACAAAGTCTACCCAGCATACGCATGGACACATTAAGGAGTCGCACCATATCCGAGTAAGAATGGAAATGATTCCAACCGGCTGGGATTTGGTGCTCCGTCCTAAAGTGTCCCTAACATGTTTCCATATGCATTGGGGGCATATTACATCAAAAAGCGATTTACATTTTTCGAAGGGGGTGTAACTCACTTCTCAATGTGACGTGCCCCCCTCTGCATGTAGGGGGTACTT
This sequence comes from Platanus orientalis, assembly GCA_025762735.1. NCBI lineage: Eukaryota > Viridiplantae > Streptophyta > Magnoliopsida > Proteales > Platanaceae > Platanus > Platanus orientalis. The sequence continues at coordinate 3,689 of JAOXJP010057617.1, read as the reverse complement.
GGACACACCAAAACCAGAAAGGATTTTTATTTTTTTTTTTTTTTTTTTCTTATTTTATAACTGATTCTAACTGTTTGAAAATGGCAGGGCACATGACATCGAAAAGTGATTTACACTTTTGGGGGGAATGTTCACTTTTCAGGGCCATGTGTCTCCCCTGCATGTTGGGGGATACCAAACTAAAATGCTTGATCACCCTAATTTTGCTTCTTAAAATCTGTTTAAAAAATAAAAGTAAAAGTAATTTTGGTTATGGCTTGGCTTGTGACTTAAACTAGGGCTAGCTAGCCCATAATCATTATAGGTAGAAATGGTTGGTCATCGATCAGACAAGAATGTTGAAAAGCTTAGTAATAGGTGTTAAACACTGTTATTTTTAATGGGCTCCACCCCTACTTGTATGTTTCACATTTCCACACATCTGGTTAAGGCTCTCAACTTTGGTGGATCTTACCCAAATTTTTTTACCAATCATCACTTTGATGAATTTGTATTCATGTTGCATTCCACAATCAAAGTCTTTTAGTGAATAATCAATCTGAAATGCTAAATGTTACAGAAATTGTAGCTGATCATCCAGATCCTCCAATTCAGACAAAATTCTCCAAACCAAAACCCACATTTAGTCGTTTTCATGATTAAGTTTTAGATTTTAATCGCTAGGTTACGAGTTTCCCATGTAGTGGAAATTCTGATCATGACATGGTGGGCCACACAGAAGCTTTTATGGTGATTATATAAAGAATTGCACCATATAGTTAATCTTCCTATTGTTTATATTTGTCTCATGCAACATTACTAATCAAATCATTTTGACATCTAGAGAAGTGCATATCACATAATTATGTGTTTAAACCGAAGTTCAGGGAGAGCCCCTACGCATCGCATGATTCTACTCTAACAAAGCAGATCACATAAAGGAATTGATCGAATTTTGTACACTTCAGCTTTCCAAGCTCCCCTCATATTTACCCAATAGGCTCCCCGACCTCAGCTCTTTTGTTAGTTATTCTTTCAAAATCAACACTACGTAATCATAGTATGAGAGCAAATGAGATGTGGATGTTGTTAAGTAGGGTCCCTGAGGATTTTGTTTGCCCCCTTAAAGAACACCTGAGGTCTGCCTTGCATTAGGGGCTGTCACATCATCATCAAAAAGTTTATATCACTTTTTCAGCGCTAATGTGTTTGCCCTTAATGCAGGCAGTCTTTAGTCATTTTTTAAAGGGGCACACCAAATCCCAGCTGCATGAGAGCGCACACACTTGAGGCACAACTGTGGAACACTCCATACCTTGTTTGAGCTCCATTTAATGGCTGACCCAACACAGGGCAATTATGAAGATCTTGGACTGGCCCGACGCAATAAATATATGTATGATAGTGGCTATCCCAACTACATACACCCCCCAAGATTTGGTGCAGAGGCGTGAAGGGACCCAAATCCGTGTTTAGCAAAACATCACAAGTTCACAATAATTAACCACCTAGATGACATTTATACCAAATAAAAAAATTTCGGTGACACGAGAAGCAATTAATTGGCGACCTGTCTTTTTGTTCATGTTTAATTCCTGCCATCACACCATGTCCTTGTTTTATAAATGCTTGGGATTTTCCTCACCATTTGGTGCGTCCCCCTAACGTGCTCTTTGCATGCAAGGAACACATTACGTAGAGAAATCTTCAGATATAAGAAAAGGATTTCGATATCTCAAGTTTAGGCAAAATCCCAAACCTCCCCCAAAAAATAGATCAAAAAACGGTCTTAATCCCATTCCACTTATATAGAGCCAGCTTGTTCCTTGGTTATCCCTTATTTACTTAAAAAAGAGTAGCAATCCCGTATCAGGGATCCGGTGATCAACAAATTCTCAGGAGCTCACCCAAACTCAAAAATTCAGTATGAAATTGTCACATCCTTGTAATTCCAATACCTTCAAAGTATCAAATTTTCACTGGATTAGAAGACCCCCATGTCCCACACCATCACTTCCCGTTCAAACGGAACAAGTTGTTTCTTCTATGTTTGTCACACGGAATTCTCCTAAAAATTCTCCCGAACTCATAATGGGGGTAAGGTGAGGCTCATTTGTTCAATATCTGCCTTATCTTCGAAATACCATTTCACAAAATAGTATAATGGAAGAAGTCTAACAGTTCATTTCTCCCAACTTTCAGAAGACTACAGAAACTTGATCTCGACGAATGACTCCACTTCATGATTCCCCCAATGACTACCCGAGAATCCGATGATAAGTTTGTCAGTTTTTGTAGTCCTAATATTCCTCAAGCTTTAAAACCTCTAAGCACAACTCAAAGCAGAGACCCACATAAAATACAGGAGTTGTTCTCATCAAGAAATCCCCGTGTGACCAAACGGGTATTTTTGGCGCAGTTCTCAACTCGAGTATCGGAATTCAGCATGGTCAGAGGTTGTGGTTCACCTGAATCAAGGGTCATCTTTCATCAGACAATTTCTAAGATCAATTTTACCCCCTTGACCTTCCAAAATGTCCTGCAAGCTTTTTCAGGATAAAAAAACCCCGATTTTACCCCTTGCCCTTATCATAATTTGGTCTCGATCGGATCATCTAAGACTTCCAAACCAGACACTGAGTTCACCCAATTCTGAGCCCGAGAGCCACGGAAAGGGGTCACATAGTGAAGGTATGGAAAATCACAAAATAATTATTGTACCTTAGTGAGCTAAAGCCTTAAGGCATTTAGGCTCATTAGTGGAATGTATTCACACCTTAAGGCTAAATTACCTACCATTGGATGAACATCTTCTCTAGTGCACCCTTACTCCTCACCCTTAGATCTAGGAGCTTAATTCCACATCCCTAAGGTCCCACTCATGACCCTCCAAATAGTACCTTGATGCCCCACCCTTGAGTTTTGCAACTAACCTACACCTATCAAATGGCATCTAACCTACCTTTCTTTGTATACCCAACCAATCATGTAAACTAACCCTCTCTCATCCCCACCCTCCATGTGGCTAGCCCAAGTTAATCCTAGCCATCCATCTATCCTAAATACTTAGACACTTGTCTAACCCCTTAGCACAAGTGTCACCCATGCATCTCATGCTAAATGTAAGCCCTCCACCTCACTTTTGCTAAACTCATCTACATCCTCCACCTACCAACTCTAAGGATCAATCTCAACCATCCATGAAGCATAATTAGGGCTATAAATAGCCCCAATTTCGTGATACCTAGGGTTGGCTACAAAAAACCCTAATTCTAAGAGGAAAAGAGGAGAAAGAAGGTGATTTAACAAAGCTTGCATCAACCCTAGGTAACGTAAGCCTAAACCCTAGTCCAATTCACTCCTCCTAGCTCAATACATCTCAATTAGTTGTTGTCATGCTGTCAATTTTATGTTAGAACCTTGTTCTAAGTCGGGTTACATAGTAGAGGCTCAATGGCCTCTACTTGCTTCTATTTTTGACATGTTACCATGCTGAAGTTATTGTGATTTTTGTGGAAGGCTGGTTGAGCCCAAATTTGACTATGTTAGGCTAGACATATTTACCATGTTGTTGTTGGAAATATATGTCCTGACAAAGCCATTCACATAAAATATAAGCATGATTAATTAACAATTTAATTAATAATAATTAATATTCTATCATCACATGAATTTGTTTCTTTATATGGGTAATTATTTGATCTCATGAG
>JAOXJP010057606.1:0-15779 GCA_025762735.1 Platanus orientalis | reverse complement strand
ATCCTCCGTTACAATATTCTGAATTTTTTTTATAATTTCATATTCTCTGAACCACTGTTCCTCTATTAGTATGCTTTGATTTTTTTTTTTTTTTTTTATGCTAGTTGTAGAGAATGATACATCAGACATTTGGAAGCCATTTAAGATTACAGATGATATGAAATCAATATATTTTACAGCCATGGAAAATTGAAATTTTTATGCTGAAATTTTTTTAATATAATTCATATTCTTTGAACAGATATTTCCCTATCAGCAGTAGATGTTTTCTATATTAGCTTTGGGAATTCATAAATTAAATATTTGGAAGCTTATGATGTGAGATTCATAGATTTACAGCCACATAAAATAAATTAATGTGCCTTTAAGTAAGGGATTAAAAATAAATTATGTAATGATGATTGTGATTAAACAAATTAGAATTTTTAGAATCTGTTTAAAGTCTTTTTTTTTTTTTTTTTTTTTTTTTTTTTTTTTGCTGAGATAAGATACAACTTAAAGTTTAAAAAAAAATGAAATGGAATTTAAAATTGTTGTTGAGATGAGCTACATATTGATGATTGCATAAAAATTGTTGTTGAGAGTTGGCTGGACAGATTTAAAAATATTATTTGGATTGTGTGCATGTCATCGTTCATTGACACTGCAAGATGGATTATTTCTGTTTCTGTGTAATAGTACCTCATTACATGTTGCAGGTACTGTATATCTTGACAACCATTATTCTATTATGGGCTATGGATTATATCTTTATGGCCATGGGTTTTCAATGTGGCCAGCTATCTGATGCAAAGATATTTATGTAAGGTAATATGAGACATTCGTCAAAGTGAGGTTTAGACCTCTGAGAGATTTCAATCTCCGAGAGACTCCAGTCTTCGACCTCCGACCTCCGAGTGTCCTTGGTTGCAGATACATGTTACTGGTTACAGGTACAGGTTTGATTGGATATGGGAAATTTTTCCCAAGGTCCATTTACATCGGCACGCCACCAAAATTTTTAATGGAAGTGAGATATCATTAAATTAATTAAGTAAATGATGAGAAGGCAGTTCCCTTCACACCCCAAGATTCGAGCTTGGTCGTTATGGTTAAAATCCCCCCATGCATGGAGACACGTGGCTCCAAAAAGTGAAAATCACCCCCCAAAATGTAAAACACTTTTAAACGCCATATGCCCCCCTTCATACGGAGGGACTCCAAACCATTGCAGAGGTCTAACATGCAAACACTTTCTCGATCGACCTCCTTAGAGTTACATTTAACTCTATCACCGCCCCCTCTTGTATAATTTCCAACAATTGGGAAGCTATCATAACAGTTTCTCCGTCAAATCAGATCCGGAGATATGCAAATGAGTCAAAATATGTCCTTCGTGCATACTTTAGAATTGCATAAATGAGACAATATGTTATTCGTGCACACTTAACAATTGCACAAATGACATAAAATCAACTCATTCGCTACCTCTATAAAGTCTATGAATGAAGCCTTGTATGCTCATTCATGAACAAACTGATGGTTCATGAATGAGAGGAAAAAGTCATTCATGCACCACAAAACCAGGAATTTGGTTTCGACTCCAATTCTTTCAATGATGGTTGTTTTATGCAGTCAAGATGTCCACTGATTGAGCGCCTAAGAGATTAATGTTGATGCAATTTTGCATAAAAAGAAGTACCAATATGGACAAGAAGGAACAATACATTCTCACTTCAAGAGGTAGTCTAAAAACAATGAGGAAGTTGTTTCTCATATAGACTTTTAACTCACTTCATCCAGCAACTATATAAACCGGCAAGGAGTATAAAATCAATACTCTTTAATAATTTGATATTGCTTCTAAATCAGATGTGAGTTTTTTATCTTCTCCATTTTTTCTAAGTCTGCAAACCAACATCTCTCTTCCAAGAAGACAGCAAGTTGATCATACTTTTGCACATTCTTTCGAAGAAGACAACAAAGAAGTTTGCATCTTGAAAAAGCCTATGGCTTGGTAAGGTGTAAGATTTAGTTTGTATTTGAAGCAAACCTAATAAATTATGTTATATTGATAAAGAATCAAAGTTGCACTATCTTATCTTCTCCTCTTTTGTTATGCTTATGCAACTTTGTTTAAACTATAATCTGTGTAGCTTGGGATAATGACAGGTTTGTTGTGCTAAACAGCAGTAATTAACAAATCTCTTGAGAGACTTGGTGTAATAGTCCCTACATAAAATAATAAATCATCCCTCTAAAGACTGAGTAATTTGTATAATCTATTTCATTGTTTTTTCAAAAATGTAACAAAATTTGTTGTTACAAATTTCTAGCACACCTAGTGTGATATTACTCTCCTCTCATCTCTCTTCAAGTTCTATTATACTAATGGGTGTTTCATTTTCTTACAATCCCCATCAAAGTTGCAACCATGGAGCCCACTATTGATGCCCCGCAATGCCATTTGGCTACATCATCATCAACACCAAAATCATGGTTTGAGGTTTTGGTCTCCCTACCACCCATCCATAAGGTTGAAGCTTGGTCTCCCTATTGACAACTAAGGTTGAGGCTATGCTCTCCTTGTGGCCAACAAGGGTTAAGGCTTTGGTCTCCTCTTAGGTTGTTGCGGTAATGCCAATATTCATTAAGGATAGTACCCTTGCAATCACCAACTAAACCACTTTGGTATCCACCAAAACAGGGGGTTATGTTACCAAACTGTTGCAGGCAACCTGTAGGTGCAATGGATAGTCAAACATAGGCCATAATCCCAAGTAAAAACTATCCCAAGCATAGAAAATAACAAAATTATGATTCAAGCAAAGTGTCAGATTTTCAATCGCGCACCTTAACACCCACGAATAAAAACATATCTCCCCATTTGCGCACTATGACATCTACGAATGGAACTAAATTCCAGCAATTATGTAGAACTCATCAATTGCACATGCGCCCTCAATCATGAACTGCTTTAATCACAAGTAAACTTCATTCGTACACTACTTCAATTGCGAGTAGGCCTCATTTGTGCACTACTCCAATTGCGAGCAAGTCTCATTCACGCATTGTCTCATTCATGCACTACTTATTCGCAAGCTCCCAACTAATCACATACTCCAGTCCATGTCACTAACTGGGCTTCCTACGGTACTGAATGACAGAGAGGACAATAAGGACCTAAAATATGGACTTAATAAAAATGCATATACAAAAAATAAATCTAAAAATGCATTAACAAATGTTGAAAGAATATTCCAAAAAGAATAGAAAATGGGCATGATCACTACCCAGACTCTTCACGCATTACGTTAACAACACCAAACTCATGCTACCGTAAAGCTCAGGGACTCAATGCTCCTTACTGGATTTGAACCCCTGAGGGAACTTCTAGACAATGAAACATCTAGAATCAAAAGGACCTTATCTCCTGAACAAAAATAGAAGAGAAATGTTGTACAACAGAAAAGAGCTAAAATTTGCAAGACTTTGCAATCAACAAGAGATTAGAGGTATACCCATTAATGCACTTCCGTTCTGAACACATCCATAGAGGTCAGAGTCATCTTTGCCTTCATATATTGAAGGAAGCACAGGGTATACACCCTATGTCGAAACAAGGGAAGATCTTTGAACCCAAAAAAGCAACCCCGAGCATCGATTATGGTCATTAGAACACAAAAAAATCTTGGTTAATACTTCGAGCTCTTCTAGATCATGCCCGTGCTTTATCAATTCCATCGGCATTGTTTTTAGTAAGTATTATTTTTCTAAGTAAGCTTCCTGACATAAGATTACGGTGAACGTCATTCACATACAACACATCATCCAATGCTAGGACATTTCCAAAAGTAAATTTAAGAAGCACCTTCCCTTTTCCAGTAATAGGTAAAGTTCTTGAATCTCCCAAGTACACTATTTCTACATCACTTATTGGAGTGTAGGAGATGAATGCACTCCAGTCACTGCATTTGTGCCTAGTAGCTCCAGTATGTACCACTCATTCATTTGCATTATTGATCATATTTTCTTCTGTGATAACATCCACTATTATTACCATCTTTGTTAGGTCCACTTTACTCTTCTTGACTTTTCCTTTGTTCTTTCGATGTTTACAAAATATAGTTTTATGTCCTATTTTCCCACAAACAAAACACTCATAGTTAAAGTAATTTTAATCACTTTTAATTTTCTTAAATTTATTTTCTTTTTCATTGAAAGATTTCTTAAGTTTTTCAAATCTTTTATTTTCATAACTCTCTTCATGTTTTCTATTAAATTGGCTCTTGATATAGATTCATTGGCATTTTCTAATGTAGCCTATTAACCCAAATTTTCTGGCTGATCACAAGTGCAAACATGCTAGTGCCACATAAGCACAATTTGGTATTCTGTTTATGACCCCAGGAGCCAAAATAAATTGAATGTCCAAAAGAATTCAAATGAATCGAATTCTAGAAGATTTATTTAGCCACCCTTTGTATTCAGGCGATTTCGAAGGGGGGAGTTATTCCCTCTATGGGTAATTTATTGTCTTATGAATAAGGATTTTTACAATTCCACAAGAATAAGACTAAGAAAATTAGTAAAAAGGAAGTGAACAAAGAATTTAAAAGAAACGTACATTCAGGATGATCTCAATCATGCAATGCAGTTGATTATAGAGCCAATACCATATGATCAAGCAAAACTTAATCAATTGAATGAAAGTCGTGATCCACGTCCACAGACCTAATGTGGACGAAAAGGAATAGTGTACAAAGTAGGAGATTTGACTAATGATTCTAACTATGAATTGAATATAAGAGAAGACTAATGTTGTAATGGTGTGTGACCCCTTCTCTTGAGCATCTGTCCTATATTTATAATGTTTTGATTTGGTTAATAGCCATATGCATGTGTCATTCTTCCATATCTTTCAACGGTTGTGTAACTTCCTCCATAACTGAATGTTTGACACATCATCAAATAACTAATTCTTCCAAGATCTTCCAATAAGGATTCACTAGGTATTGATAACCATATTGGAAATCTTTCCTTCTCTTATTCTTCCACCTATCCCAGTTGGTTATTTTTTTAAAAATTTTGAATTTCAATTGAAATGAAATCTTAGTAATAATTACCTTACCATTTCTTCAAAACCACCCACCACGTGGCTTATTTCCAACCAATCATTATGACAGTATTTTTAGGGTATAAACGTAGCCTAGTCTATGTTTGTCTATTAAATTCTTATGCTAATAATTATTTCTTCAAGGCTTATATCTTTTCTCTATTGTTTAATATTGTTTTTGTAATCTTTCTAAGATATCGACAACTTCTTAATAAGTGATGCAACAACAAACGATTCAGGCAAGATCATGTTTTCAATGACCAAATCATTGACCACTAATTGAAAATCATCTAATAAAGAAGTTGCTGGTTTATCTTTCGTCATTTTGAAATCCAAAAATTTTCCAACAATATATTTTCTATTTTTTGTGTTTTCTGTTATATATTTCTTAATTAAATTATTCCAAATTTCAGCCATAGTCCCTAATTTACTGTATATATCATACAGTATACAAGTCATGACACTCAAAATGTATTTGCAAAGTTTGTTTGCCTTTTCTCAAATTTGACTAGAATAGGACCTTGTGGGTTCATATTGATCCTGATTTCCTTTTGACTTCAATTTGTTAAAACCAATTCAATATGAGCCCTTTCAAGTAAGAAGAGAACCCTTTTTTTTCTCATCTCTTGAAGTAAGAACCATTGAATGGTTCTATCTTACTAACACCAATAATAAGAAAGTCCATAAAAACTAATGTCTAACAACAAATAATACCATTAGGATTGTTGTTAAACAATGATAATAAAAAATACAAATAGGACATGCAAATTAATAATAAATATAGATGTTTTATAATTAAGATATCTAATTTTCAATTTTACAATCGAAATACTAAGTAATTCATTATTTTAGTATCAATAAATAGAAACCAAAATTTGTAAGTAACAACACAAATTATCAATAAAATTAACAAGAAAAAAGTAGACTTAGAAGGCTCTTATTGATTTGTGTCGAGGCATATTGGTAAGCACTATCCTCAACGTCATTCACCTCCCCCTATTCCAATGTGGCAAGGCTTCTCTGATGACCATCTCAGATTCAACGACACAATCTTTTTGGACTCGCACAAAATAAGAAGATCCACATCAAATGGTAATGTGTGGTTCAAATCCAATGAAACAACACTCTAGAAAAACTCAAACATTTGCAAAGCTAAAAACGTTTGCAAAGAAAGATAACATAGAAAAGAAAAGAGAATAAAAGAGATGATTTCCAAGTGTTACCTAAACATATGAATGGTCGGATTTCATATGGATGTTTTTGGAAGTATCTCTAGGCATCTTAGACACCCATTCATAGGGATCAGTCGTCCACTGGTGTCTGTAGACACACTCATTCATAAGTGAAATTGTTTGGACCATTTTATCATAATCTACGCAATTTAATCCGTCGAAATAACTTTTCAATTGATTGAGCATAATGTAATTTTATCCCTAAGGAAGTTCGATCGATCGATCGAACCTGCAAAGATTCAACATATTCAATCTTCTAGATCCAAATCTAATAAAACATCTTCCACCTCTAGTAAAGGTATGGTCCTAACTCCCAATTAATGAAACATGACGAGTCTTAGAAGAAAAAAAACAGAATACCCTTGAACTGAAGATGCCTTTGATGTAAAACCCATCATGGCTGGGTCAAAAGACCCGAAAAAGAGTTTTTTTGGGTGGCGATGACATTTTTTTTTACTGGTTACAAAACTCCATGGTAGTCCACACTTGAAGAGGCCCTTTCCTCTTATGCTAAACCTTGGCTTTCTCTCCCATCTCAGTAAGGCCAAACAACCAATCAAGCTACTATTCCTTGACCTTCCGCAGTAATAGCCTTTTTGAACAAGGAAACCTTATAAAGATCATGAAAAAAATATAGCTAACAAAGCCAAAAGCTAACAATTGAAGACATCCTCAGCGACTCCGACCACTATGGACAAGGACTTCAAAGCAAGTGCTCCTATTAGCCTTACATAAACCACGACGCTGCAAAACAACTGCTCTTATTAGTCTTATATCCGATCAAATATGGAAAACCCATCTTGTGATGATCATAATTGTCTGGTACCCCTCCTTGGCCTTAGTGTTGAACCTGACTCAACAATCAGAAAACCTTTCTCTTTAAGAAGATATTACCTCCTGCACAACAAATTTCTGTACAAAGTTGGGAAGAAGAATATTGGCTACTTTTAAAGGTGCAATTGTAGTTTCTTGAAGGATAAGAGGGTTTCAGGATTTAACTTCAGTAACTCTAATCCAATAGTCATCTCTACCCAACACCCGCTTGACATGAAACTTCAAACATAACTACAACATAGAAAGGGTCTGTACAGAAAGGCATAAGATAAATATAACATATATGAACAGGAATCTTAGTCAATCTCCCATACAGTTACAAGTAGGCAATGCCCAGGGAGCTATAATCCTCTTTCATCTTTTCACTGATCATCAACTCCCATCTGTACAACCATGTTTGTCCCATAAATGCTATAAATTAAGGCATTACTCCCCATTCTTGTAGAACAGTTCACCCTTCCATGACATATATCTCATAGTTAACAATTAGCACCTATTTGCTGGTTGAGAACCAACCTGAGAAAAAATATAGATAAAATTTACAGTAATTTGGAGGTGCTCCTAGTCATCCAAGTAGAACAGCATTCGCTACATTAATCATTCCCAACCCATCAACATCTTCCTAACTTCCTCCTCGATCTTGTTCCTTGGCACAGAAGAAATAAACCCTTCATCAAGAAGGATTCTGTAAACTTCCCACTCGCGATCCCTTATCACGTGCCTCCCAGCCTCAGCCTGAAACACCAATTAGCAAAATGTATTTGGTGTATATATCGAAAGTCTCACACTTATGTGATTAGATCCAACAATTGTTTGAACTTATAGAATAGATCAGATTAGAAAGTACCAAGAAGATGCATGTGTCAAGCATCTTAAGAGCAAGGGTGATGTCATAAAAAACAAGCGGCCGGCCCTTGCCAGATAACTCTACAGGGTTTGCAACCAGAAGCTCTGTATCAGGGCCCCGGCTCACCACAGCCACTCTGAGAGGACGAAAGAGCTCCATCCGTAGGCGAGAGCTCAATGCATTCTGCTTGTTTGCATCAACTATCTTCTTCCCATCCGCTTGCATTACAAACAAATCCACCTCACATTGTCTTTCTTGGTTCATGGAGAAACGCCCATAAGAAATCTGACATAGAACATAAGACTAGTTCATGAAGATTAATTAATAAAAATTAATTGAACCTGTGCATGTGTCCATTGTTAACAAGCTATAGAGGAATACATCACATGAGATGCTATTCAATAATGCAAGTCTAACCAATCCAATTCAACTAATGTTTGGGCTTGACACTCTTCACAGCAGGCACACCAATTGAATTGTATAAAACCCACAATGCATGTCTAATATGTGGTGGATGGGAGATGGAGGATGAGATTTGTGTGCCACATTGATACTGCAATATGTTTTCAGTATAATACAAATATCTATGTGTGTGTGTGTAACACATGTCTGACCTCAGAATCTCTTGTAAAAAATTGAGAAATCTGCCACTGATGTATAGTGGAGTTGGTTGTAATGAGTTTGCCAGTTTCACGCAACAGTTGTCCAACATTATGTACCTGTATGTTGTAATCCTTCAAAGTTCTCATGATGTCATAGAGGAGGCCTTTGTGATCCTGGCAACTGATTTGGATGAGTGTGTGTGCAGGACTGAGGGAGTTATCCATTGTAATGGAAACACCGTTGGGGGTAACAGACCCACTAGGGTTTTCTTCAGGAAGCTCCAACCTGAACATCTCTTCCATGATCACAGCAGGGGCAAATGAGGAACCCTGTGAACATGTGGCAATTTCAGGAGCAGCCAATTCTATCTCACAACTTGTCATTGTATCCCCTAAAACAGCTTTCAAATGATCAAGTGTATCCTCCTTCCTTTTCTTTGTATGCAGCAGTTCCCTGGTCAAAGACCCACATAGGAATATGAATCAAACTTACTACAAGATAATCATAATTGCATTCATAAAAATAATAATAATTGCACTGATATAACTATAAAGAAAGTTGCCAAAGAAATATACAACATATACATGGGAAAAACTACTCTATTTGAGAGGAATACGGCAGTGACCATCTATGACACATAGTGCACATAGCACATTGTCACCTATCTAAGTGCACAGCATAAATTCATCAACCAGACCATCCTAACAGCTTGACCAATGCTCTTGTCAGCTGTGCCATTTTTTTCTATTTTTTTTATCTAATTGTCCGGATGAAGGCTGTTACTCTCGCGGTTAGCACTATCGCAATTAGGCCATGGCCAATCCATATAGCGTGCCTAATATTTGGACAATCCTAATGAAGACCAGTTTGAGCAAAGAAAATATTGAGTGGTACACATAACGGAATAGCATTCAACTTTTTCTCATATGAATTTATGAGTAGCATTTGATCGGTCATGATTAATGACCATGTGTTTCATCACAAATGAAATAAACAAAGTACCACCCATTTAAAATTTAGTGAACTCTATATGAGTGGAAATATAGTACCACCCATGTAAATAAAATAGAAGATTAAAACATCTAACCCATGTTTGTTTGATGTAAAACAGTATTAGGGGGTAAACAAAATCCTGTGAAAATTTTGATGTGATAATTTGCACCCCATCTGTTTTCTGTTGTTTGTTTGGCCAACATAAGTAAAGTAAACGATAGACTCATGACATTGCTTAAGCAACTTCAATGCAAAAAATGGGGCATAACTTATATGGAGTAGCATTTGATCAGTCCAGAATAAAGGCTGTATGGCCATGTTTCATCACCAATGTAATAGACAAAGTTCTAACACCACTTCTCACAAGAAAGTAGCTCCTTTACAGATAATTTAGCAGACTCCATATATGTGAAAATATGGTACCACCCAAGTTAATAAAATAAAAGCTTGAAAAATCCAACCCACATTTGTTTGATCTAAAACTGTTATCAGGGTTAAACAAATCCTTTCTGAATATTTTGATGTGGCAATTTACACTCCATCTGTTTTCAGTTGTTTGTTCGCCAACATAAGCAAGTGACTAAATTAATGGAACCATGACATTGCTTAAGCAACTTCTGTGCAGAAAAAGGGGCATTAATTGGAAATGCTTAAGCAACTTAAAAAAAAAAAGAAAACAAGGCATAGCCAAATTATGCCCGATCTTTCGGCAGTAATTTTACACGCAAAGGGGGTAAAATAGTAGGGGCCAGGACAAAGACTGGATCAAGTCTAATGAGGACAGCTCAAGAGAAACATCCATTACCAATCAAGAGACATATCAAAAGGGTGTCAGGGACAGTATGCCTGACTAGGGGGTTATAGTAAATACACATGGTTTGAAGTACCCATGAATATTCCAAAATGGCTCTGTCAGGTACACTGTCCCTGGCCCTTTGCCCCCCTAGACATGTTGTACATTTGTGTGTAATGGAATTTTTTTTTGTTCAGTCGACACTGACTGAATTCGGACTTCCAAGAACATTATTTTCACCTTGATATGGCCTCATACAACTAAGGTCATTACCCAGTGCTGGTCCCATAACTACAGGGTGCTGGGAGGGGTGGACCGGAAACAGACCTAACCTTTCCCTTTCTTCTTTTACACAAATTGGTCGCTCACGAGATTTGAACCCGCGTTTTCACAGACAGCCCAAGCCACTACCATTGCACCAAAGCAATGACCCTATATGCCCTCATACAACTAAACAAAAAAAAATTGTATTACCACCAAAATATCTGTGTTCTACCCTTCATTAGATGAAACAAATGAAGCCTACGAGGGAAAGCAAACAGAAAGTAAGCAGTAACAACATTAAGCATCAGATGGACCCCTGTAATTAACATACAGCATGTTTGCATTCATTTAACCACCCATCCAACCTGTGAATTCCCATAACTCTGCAAATTGTTGTCTGTGGGTTCCCTTTCCATTAGCCATAGTTTAAAAATCTAACCAATTCCATAATCCAAGCCATGTGATCAATGAAACATGTAAAAGGTTTCCATAGTTATGCAAAATTGCCTATTGATTGAATAGTCCAAATGAATGATCACATAAACCAGTTGCGGTGGAAATGATTTTTCTTTTCTCATAAAAAGAAGTGAAAAAAAACAAGGGTTTCTCTAAATGTGCATTGGAATTAGACTTGTCCCTTGAATCTTCCGTTATCCCACAAAGTATTAATCCTAATAGATAACATGATCTTCACCAAAAACTTTCAAGAAAATAAAACATGGAAAATAAAAGTGAATTTAACATATAATTCTAGGTTTTAAGAGAAAAAAAAAAAAAGAGCAAGGAATGTGGAACCTGGTGTCTGTGATAAAGAAAAGGTCCATCACTTTCCCCTCTGGAGTGGTGGATACCTTCACTCTCCTGATTATAAGCTCAAGCTCACAAAGAACCTCTGTCACATCTGCAAATACCTCCAAAAAATGAAAGAGATAATAACTAAAATTGAAAACAACATCAAATACCCTAAAAATAATAGAATAAAGAAGAAAGTCTTAAAATGAATACCCAAATCCAAGAGATTTGACAATAGTCAGCTAATTGAAGGGAAAAAAATAGAGCAAGAACAAAACAATTTAATATACTTAAAGCACATAAGTTTGCAATCCTCAAATCAAACATCCCAGGATTTCGAAAAAAACCAAGACACCAAAGAATTTCATCAAATAAATTAACAAAATTTCCAACCCTACACCCCAAACCCCGACAAGAAAATGATGTGACGAGATACCTATGCAGTGACCCAACCCCGAAATCGGCCAAAAAAATTCCCAGAAACAACGAAAGCAATTTGTGTGTGTGTGTGTGTGTGTGTGTGAGAGAGAGAGAGAGAGAGTTACCGTGCAAGAGGCCTCTTCGATCTAAACAACAGAACTTCAACAGGAAAACATCCGGAGGCTTCGGCTGCTGCAACTCCGGCCTGTAATAATAAATCCCTGAAGCCGACGAACAAGAAGGGCAGGCTTCCACTAGTCTCTTTTTTAACAAACTCCACCTCGTCGTCGATTTTCCGACCACCCAGAACACTATGTAGCACCATTTACCATCCGTAGAAACATCTTCACCACAAAATCCAAGAAACGCAAACAAAAATCTCACTCAAGACCCAAAATTCAAAAAATGAAAACAAAGTTCAGGAAAAGAAAAAGAAAACGAATAAACAACCATCGTTTGTTCATCCTCTTTCTACTAATTCCCTTACCTCCTCTTACAATACTCAACCCGAAGAACAGAATTAACCGGCACAGATCGCATCCCAAGCCAGTCTTGTCTGGGCAATTCACAGTAATGACGCTCGGATCGCCTGGTTTTTCTGATTGCCTGATGAGAACCACGTCGTCGTAAGGAATACCCATCTCTTCTTCCTCTCCACTCTTCGAAAAAGTGGACTTTTCTTGCTCTTCTCCTACTCCTGCTTGGTTTTTCTTGTTTTGCTCTTTCTTTACTGGGTCGTCAAAGCTGTACAAACAGAACCAGAGAGATTAGACAGCAAAAACCGAACTGGGTTTTTTCCCTTCTCGATTCTACCGAGGGATCGGCAAGAAATTCAAGTAAGAAGACCAGACATCGAGATGGGTTTCTATTTTCCTCAACGCTGGTTACTCTTGTTCTTGTTTTTCCCCTGTCTCTCGTTTGGGTAAATTTCCTTTCTCCCTCTCAAGTAATACGGAGAAGATATTATCAATGTCAAAAATCTCGGATACGAGATATTGGCAATAGCTGTGTAGGGAAACTCAGCGAGTCGACTCATTCACAACGAGTCAATGACAAGCTCGGGCAGCAGACTAGAATCATAATAAAATATCCTTTTGGATGCACTTTCTCTTTTTGGTGGGAAATCTCCTAATCCATGACCATGCATGTGTTTGTTTACTTTATTTAAAAAGAAAAGTGTTTAGAACTTCAATGACTCCACATTTCTCTTGCTAGAGGATTAGGAACTAAATTAAATGAGTCCCACTTAAAATTACATACACCATAAGCCATATGATCAAATGGTTTCTAACAAATTGATCATTCAAAACATTTACATTGTTTTTCAGAGCTTTTGAAGCTGAATTATAATTTTTGACTATTTAAACAAATACCAAAAAAATACATGAATGAAATATCTTTTCAAGTTCAATCATCTTTTCAAGATGATTTCTGGTCGTGTTAATCTCTCAAGGAGGACCCATCTAATAGTGGATTTCAATCCTCCTATCATTAAACAAGCCCTAGTTCATTCCATGTGCCCATTAGCCCCAACTAGAGAATTGCAAATTTTATCTTAGACCGGTGACATGAAAGCCCCCAATCGCTTTTTAATGGGGCATCCAAGCTCGTGACAAGATTGATATCAACATAAAATAAAAAAAGAGTTTGTGATAAGATAATAGAGTTTCACTAAAACCTTTCTTTTTTCTAATTAATGTTATATCTATTTTATTGTATTTTATGTTGTATTAGTAAACACACATTAAATGAGTATCTGTGTATTTATCAAAATACCCTTTGTCAGGTAGTGTGGCACATAGTTTTGAGGACCGGACCAGCCATCAAACCGGTAAAATGGACGATTCAAGTCCAATCAAGTTCAACCATTGGTTTACATGATCTAACCACGGTTCTCTTTAATTATAAGTAAATGTAATAAAATACAAAAAAAAGTAAAACAATTCATAATGCATTAGAAGGCGTAAGACTAGGTTTTTAATTTTTAAACTTACCAACAAATGTAATAAAATACCAAAAAAATATCATGGAAAGTGGGATTGGAATTTTCTATCTCTTTCTTCCTAATTTGCTAAAAACAATAAAAACCGGTTGGTTTATTAGAACCAGGTCTTAAAAAAACCGGTTTATCTTCATTAGTTTTGACTGATTTTTCCGATTATATGCAGTTTTTAACATATTATGGTTTTAAGTTTTTATATAACCATTTAGGATGCCGGTTCCAATTAAACCAGGTTGTACCGTCTAGTCTAGTCTGGTTCTCAAAACTATGGTGTCACATGTTGGGTAAGCATCCGGTATCTCTTAATTCAAAATGAATAATATTAGAACCAAATTTTGATTTTCAAGTTTCAACAACCAAAGCAAAGTCTTATAATAATAATAGTAATAAATATTTGTATGAATCGTGTAATAGATTTTTTTGGTACCAAAACCAATGAGATTAAATTTTTAAATGAGGGAACAATCTTTGAACATCAAGATGTAGAGGCCTTACCAGCCATAACGAGGGGGGAAAGGGAGGGGCAGGGGGAATTGGATGGCCAATTGGCCATATGTGCATGAATCCAATTTTGAGAAAGAAAGCTTGCCAAAATGTGGGTTACCCAATTATGATTTCTCACACAAAATCAATTTAAAGATATTTGCAGTCTTTTATGAGATTTCTTATATGAATAGTTCATTCTTCAATGTTGCCTTTCATATAACAATGATCCATTTTACTTCTGCTATGATTAACATTTTTTAAACCTACGACTTGAGTTGTGTTCAAACCCTATCTCCTAGCAAAACCTTCAGTCCCATTTTGGCAAAAATTAGTGACCCCTAGCCTCGAATGATCACTTGAGATGGTTCCATCAAAATTAACTTTAATGGTATCCTCTTGAGATAGACATCACCCATTGAGGCGTTAGACCATATTTTTCGCATGAATATTGGCTACTTCAATTTCCCTTATCAATCTTTATGAGTAAGAAATGGTTTTAAGAAAATGAATCTAATCATTATCAAGAAAAACAATGTATAATTTTACCAATTGATTTTATGGCTTAAAGAAATCCATCGGTGCACCTCTAAACATAATTTACTTCAGACTCTTGTTATTTAATTAGGGAGATTGTAATAAAAAACCTCCATAGTCGTGTCACAAATTAGCATGTGCTTGAATTTAGCATCTCTTTTCGGACACCTACTTTTTCAGCTGAGCATTTATCAGACCTTTTTAACCCCAACACACGACGGGTTAGATTACAGTTCATCATAGACTCAGAGACTTCTTCATTACAGAACATTTGTCCACATTTAATTATGACAACATGCTTTGCTAGGCAATAATACAAGTTTTGTGTACACAGGTTCTTTTGCACGTGGCAGCTGAGGTGGCAAGCCAGAAACGGGTTCTTATCTTCTGTTACTTCCGCCTCAGTCTGATATCAAGTGTACCACTCCCTGATGGGACACTTAGGAGGAGGAATCAAAAACCTCCAAAAAGTGAATGGATACTACCCCCTGAGTGTCAGGCGGTGTGGTACACTTGATATCATCCCACCAGCCTCTCCCCATGTAGCAAATGTCAGCACCACAACCTCAGCCATGTAGAAGTTAGACATGTTTCTTTAGCTGGATATATATATATATATATATATATATATATATATATATTCATTTTTATGAAACATGTTTTCTTACATCTTGTCACATATACTCTGCGTTGAATTATGGTACTGTGTGCTGTCATGCGCCCAGACAAAAAGGGAGTAGGGCTTGAAATCCTCTGCGATCTGTGATGCATGAGGGCTGAGGCAGAAGAGGAGAATCAATTCACTTTTGGAGTTGTCATTTCACCCCCCAAAAAGTGGAAAAGATTATATATGTGTTAGGATGGTATTAAGGGGTGGACACATC
>JAOXJP010057595.1:0-15779 GCA_025762735.1 Platanus orientalis | reverse complement strand
ACACATTCCAATGTGTCTGACATCCTACTATGTCACCTAAGGACCACCTATCTCATCTCATGAGATCAAATAATTACCCATATAAAGAAACACATACATGTGATGATAGAATAAATAGTTATTATTAAATAAAGAAATAATTAATCATGCCTATATTTTATGTGAATGGCTTTGTTAGGAGACATATTTCCAACAGAATCACCACTAAAGATGATAGAGCTATTAGCAATGGAAAAGAATTTTCATTAAAGATTACATGCCTTGAAATGTAAACTCTTATGGTCTCAGGAAAGAGACATCTGTACCCTTTGTGGAGAATACTATACTCGATGAAGACACATGGAAGAGATTTAGGAGAAAATTTATTTTTCCTGTATTCTCTCAAATATGGATAGCAATGGCAACCAAATACGTGAAGAGATGTATAATTTGAGTACTTTTTGAATAAGATCTTAAAAGGTGAATCCATGTTTAGCTTTCGAGATGGCAAGTGGTTGATGAGAAAGACAACAGTATGAAACGTCTCTACCCAATATTTCTTGTGACGATCACTATGAAAGAGCATATATAGCCCTAATTCAACAATATTTCTGTGTTTTTGTTCTGCAACACCATTCTTCTTGGGTGTCTTAGGACATGAAAGTTGCCTCACAATGTCATTATCAATAAGTAACTGAAGAATAGTTTTCTCAAATTCTCCACCACCATCACATTGAATTTTTATTATTATTTTAGTGTCAAATTGATTTTCAATCATCTTCTTGAAATTAAGGAAACACTGAAACAAGTTAGATTTATATTTTAGAGGAAACATCCAAGTGTTTCGTGAGTGGTCATCCACAAATGAAACATAATAGCGAAAGCCTTGAACTGAGGTAATAGGTGTAGGACCCCAAAGATAGTGAATTTTATTAAATAGCGTGTCTAAACAAGCAGGTGTAGTAACAAAGGGAAGTTTACTACTCTTTTCAAGTGTCATGACAACTATAACAAATTGAACCTCTTATTCTAATGAGTACTAGAAATAAAATTCTTAGAGCTTAGAAAGGAAACCACTTTCTGCTAGGGATGACCTAAACGATGATGCCAAACATCTTTTGAAGTTTTCCTATGCCTTGACCAAAAAATGACTTATTTATTGTATCCCTTCTTAAGGTGTGTAGTCCACCATCTCTAGGTCCCCTCACGAGAATTCTGCATGATTGTTGATCCTTGATCACAAATCCATCAGAGTTGAATTCAAATTAACATGAATGGTCATCACTCAATTGACTAACTGATAACAGATTTTTAGTAATGTTTTGGTACTACCAAGACATTCTCTAATTTCAAATTTCTATGTGAAGTGGTTAGACTAGTACTACTAATATGAGTTATAGGTAGAGCTTTACCATTCCCAATAAGAATTTTATCTGGTGTAGTATAAGGAGATATAGAGCAGAGCATACCTGCATTATTTGTTATATGAGAGGTGACACCAGTATCAGGGATCCATTCTAGATTGTATGGATCAGTGATCGACATAACGGCTAGTGCTTGAGGTATTTCTTCAGCTTGATATGCATGATTGAAGTGATGCCAACAATGAAGAGCATCATGTCCATGTTTCTTGCAAATTTGGTATAATGGAAGATCAGTATGAGAGAGTGAGTTACCTTTTGCTTGTTGATTGGTATTATGTATACCATTTTTGTTTGTGTCAAACTGGGTATTATGAGTTTTTCTTTGGCTAGCTTGGGTGAATCCCCGACCTTTGGAATCAAAGGAGGAACATCCTTGTTCACTCCAATTTTTGCTCCACTTATTTGACTTGTTTTGTCTTTGGCCTATATAGGCTTGAGACTCAGATATGCTTCATTTGAATGAATTATTTATTATTGCTCATTGTCCTAAAGCAAGGAGAGAAGCAGAAAGCTTGAAAAAGTAGGGAGAGGAGGCTGTGCAATGATGACATCAACAAAACTATCAAACCTTGGACCCAAACCATTAATAGTCCAAAAAACTTTATCCCTATCAAGGACAGGCTTTTGCATAGTACATAATTCATCACAAATAATTTTAACAGATTTTAAATATTCTGTAACGCTCTGGTTACCTTTTCGAAGGGTTTGGAGTTGTCAAACCAGTCCGAGTTCTCTTGCTTGAGAAGCTCCTGAAAACGTTTCCATGAGGCACAACCAAATCTTTTTTTGTTGTATCAAGCCCAATCACGAAGCCATAAACCTCTTCCGTTAAGGTTCCAAAAAATATCAAACTTTTCAGCAACTGGTAATCTCTTCTCTAATTGGTATATTCGGGATTTATTTCTTCCTTGCCATCGGACGTGATGAATTGTTGTGGTTCTTTCACTTCAGTAGTTATATGATTGAGTAGATTGATATTCTCAATTAGTGTAAGAATCTGATCCTTCCAAGCTAGATAATTCTTCTTAGTGAGCTTTGTCGTCACCATAGAAGTAATTTGAGCAACAATAGCTATGGTTAATGACGCCATTGAAGAGAGTAAATCTGAAGAATCTCAAGAGAGTAAATCTAAAGAGATTAAATCACATTCAAATGTGTGACTTGCTCTGATACCATAAAGAATTCTAGACCACATATTGGTTCTCTCTCGTAACCCTGAGGAGATGAGGTATTGTATGTTGATATTTATAGTCAAAAGAGTTACAACTATATTTGCAGAGTTGTACATTAGAGTGTTTCCTAAGCAAAGAGTGTCAAATATCTTCAAAATATCACAAGTATATACAGGTGTGTGTCATCCTGTCAAGATCTTCAACGAGTATGGAAAATTTGTGTGTCATCTTGTCAAGATCTTCAATGAGTATGGTAAATAGATATATACAGGTGTGTGTTATCTTGTCAAGATCTTTGACAAGTATGGTAAGTCTGGTCATCCTCCACACACACTGTTTTGGTTGGGTTGTCCATATACCCTGTTTTAGCAACTATGTTATCATGCTTATTAGGGTCATCCCTTGCACACATTGTTTTGGATGGGTTGTCAACATACCCTATTTTGGAAACTATATTGTCATGCTCTTTATCATCCTCCATATACATTGTTTTAGATGGGTTTTCCTTATACCCTATTTTGGAAACTTTGTTGTCATGCTCTTTAGATCATTGGCTCAAGTTTAGGAGAAAGGACAGTAGAGCATAGATTTGGCCTTCCTAAAAATGCCAAGGGTTAGGCATGTGAGGAGTGAGCGATTTCTGGCCTGGCCATTAGTTGTGATGTCTCCATCAATCCTGTCTTGCATAAGAGAAGAGAGGGGCGAGTTACAGGTGAGATAAAGATTTAATCATGGAGATGGTAGGGGATAGAGGAGAAACGATTTAGTTGTTCAAGGCTTCCATGAAAAAAGAAAACATGGAAGATGAGAGAGAAGGGTCAAGGGTAGGGGCTTGGGGTTATCGAAGCTTCACGGTGAAAGGCAATGTCATGTAGTGTTGGCACAACTAGAACCATTAGCGATTTAGCTTTGAGGAGTCCTGATAACAATGGGCATTAATGTATTCAGTTCTAATGGTGGACTGCAATCCTGTTACAAAAGCCTCAAACATAAACCAATTAATTGGTAATCAATGGCTAAAAGATTACAATGAATAATAGAGAACTACAGACTCGAGTGCAAAGCCATTAGTTTTTGCTTGATGTTTAGAATAAAGGAAACTCCATCTGGTGCACATTCTCTGATATTTGAAATGAAGAAGGGAAGAACGAGGAATAAGATAAATAAGATGAAGAGGGCTGCCTGGTATTCTCCCCATTAAAACCATTTTTTCAAAAGAATCTTGGTAGTAGCTAGATCTCCTTGAAATCTATTATCCAAGAGTCTTCCTAATGATATTATGTTAGGAAGCTTCCTTATTGGGCCTCATCTTTGACAAACCATTGCTAGTGTGACAGCGGGGAGTGTTTCTAGCAAGATTATGTTTAGTGTGATGGCTTTTGACTTAAAGTTGTTTAAGCATAAACAAAGGGTGATACGATGTTTTATGACCAAATGGAGTTGGATAGTTTAAAAGTGTGATAAAATGACAACTGGTCTAATGTCCCATGGTGAGATGGCCATTGGAAAAGTTAGCTTGTGGGGAAGTAGGGAGAAACTGATTTATTAATTAATCAGTTAGGTGGTTGAACTACAAAGTGCATAGGCTAGACCATGCTCATGTTGATTTGAGTCCTTTGTTATGGAAAACTTTTGAAGTGGTTAGTTTTCACATAAACAAACTTATTTGTTGTGATAGAACAACAAACTGGTATCAGAGCCGTTGTTTTAAATACAACCTGTTCGTGAGAGACTTCATTATGTATAGACTTTCCAATTTAAGCCATAACCTAGCCATAGACTCCTCTTCTACAACCTCTCTCAACTCCTTATCGGCCAGGCACAACTGAATCATGCTGAGTGCCTTGAGGTCAAATTCATCCCTTTCGTTTTCCTTTATTGTCGTGGGAAGTTTTTTCTTTCCAATCAAAGATTTGATCAATCATTGTTGAACCAACAATGCACGCATCTTCACGCGCCATAAACTGAAGCTGTCATGTCTGTCAAATTTCTTGACTTCGTACCTTGCTTCCATGTCGAAACACCCTAATTGCAACCTAGGGCTCTGATACCAATTATTGTGTGGAAACCTAGATTTGGATTGTAAGCAGCAATAAATAGAAGAAGAAATTAATGCAAACAACAAACATACACCAAACACAAGATGCTTCAACGGTACACCTACAATCATTGAAGTCAAGAGCATCCAAAGAAATAAGGTTTCTCTTTAATTTTGGTACGTGTTAAGCATCAATTAAGGTCCTAATTATCCCATCATGCATCTTGATTTGAACTATTCCAATCTTTATAGTCTTATAAGGCATATCATTCTCCATTACAACTGTATCTCCGTTCATCGCTTTTTAGGTTGTAAACCAATCTTGGTTAGGCATATATGATAGGAACAACCTGAGTCAAGTATCCATTCATCATATGTACATACATTACAATAAGTTATTGACAAAACGTTTTTAGAACCATCAGAAGATTATTCTTCTACGACGCCAACAACTTGCTTCTCCCTTTTCTCTTTGAGCTTTGGATAGTCATGTTTGAAATTACCCGGCTTATGACAATAATGACACTTGCCATTTTTCAATCTAAATTTGGATCTACACTGACCTTTATCACTTATAGAATCTCTTTTCTTTTTTTCTTCCTCTTGTAAATAAACTTTCTGCCTACCCCTCACCCTCTTCTCCAAACACATTCTTCCTTGATTCCCTATAATGCAAGGATGCCATAACATCCTCCATGGAGATGGTATCCTTTCGATATAGTAAGATCGTAATAAAGTGTTCTTATGATGCAGGAAAAGAGAAAAAAACAATGATAGCTTGATCTTCAACATCAATCTTAATATCAATATTTTAATGATTTCATTAAATTCGACAATATGAGTTTTCAGAGACATATCTTCTTTCATCCTCAATGTATACATACATTGTTTCAAACAAAATCTGTTTGTGAGAGACTTGATCATGTACAGACTCTCTAACTTGAGCCACAACCCAATTGTAGACACTTCTTTTGTACCTTCTCACAACACGTCATTGGCCAAGTAGAACTAAATCACAACAAACACATTTTCACACGTTAGAGACTGAAGCTGCTTTGTCTATCTAATTTCTCTACTTCATACTTTGCCTCCATATCAAAATACCCTAATCAATCAACCTAGGGTCTGATACTAGTTTGTTGTGTGCAAAACCTAGATTTGGGATCATACACAACAAAATATAATAAAGAAAATAATGTAAACAACAAATAACACAAAAACCAAGACAATTTACATGGTTAAGCTTGAAGCCTACGTCCATGGGCCAAAATGACAAGAGAAATTTCACTATGATAAAAAACAGAGATTACGATAATAGTGTGTTGACACAAAAATTGAGAAACCCCTAATATAAATCCCCAAAACCCTATTCTTCATAGGTTAGACATGGACACCAAATCGGGTCAAGAGTATGGGTCAAAATTTTTGGCTGGGGTTTTGCCCCCGAACCCCATGGATTTATTTTGCTCACCTTTACCCATAAAAACAGGTCATATTTGAGTTTTTCTCCAGATTATCATCTGGGTTACATCTCAAGTTGATTTCAAGACATTAACTCAACATATACAACTGCCATCATCAAAATCACATTTGACTGTATAGTTTTATAGCCTGTTTGGCAGCCACCTCTGACGTAATCATTTCATTGAGTTTCTCAAGGCATTTGTAGCCATGAGGTGATGGTTTGTAATGAAATCATTCAAATTTATACTGATTTGTTAACTACAATTAGAAATAAAGTCATCTTAGGTTTTTCTATAAAATGAAAAGACTTATGTTATCAAGCACAAATCAGTACAAATCTGAATGAGTTCATTACAAACCATTCCATTGTGGCTACAAAAGCCTTGGAAACTCAAATGAAATGATTACATTACATGTGGCTGCTAAACGCAGCCTTAATGAATGAGAAAAATATATGATAATCTTTATGGCCTGATTGGGTGTTCAATTACTGGTAAAGATTTTTTAGCCTCTTCTCTCTCTATATATTTCACTACGACAAATCGCCAACCATCTTGATCAAGAAATTTAAAATTTTAAATGAAAGTATCTCTACATATGTGGTTTTGTTTTACTATCACATTGACTTTGACTATTCACTCGTTTGCAGCTACCCAGTACCCTGTACTTCAAAAAATAAATAAAAATTGGCTTGAAGATTGACTTGGGAGCCTTGGAACCAATTTTTTAATTAAGGAACCGACGGTACCCTCTCAACAACTCCATTTTTTAATCAACAGTTTTACAAGAAACCTATTTTTTTTTTCAAAGACGTGTTCACTTTAAGAGAGAATGTAGTCTAAACCCTCGTGATAGGAAAATTAACATCTTAGTTCACGAGATTATTAGTAAGTCTTGCCACCTAAGGCATGTTCAACAAGAAGAATCCTATTTAAAAAGGATAAAAAAACCATATAAATTATGAAGGACCCCCTGATATAAAACAGTCACCTTCATATGGTAAACATGAAGTCGCCCCACCCTACTAGTCTGACATGTAGAAAAGTTCAAAACGACAGGTAGATCAGTCCTCCCAAAGGGTTTACTTTGACGTTTACTTTGACTCAAGACTAAAAACTTTTTACCCGCTTCTGGGTTTTCTCCCCTGATCTACTAGGAAGGTTCTTTCTATTTCCATTCTTATAATCAACGATAATTCTGTAAAATTCATCGTTTCCCATGTAATTGTAGCAGTTTAAACTTCTATATAAACCAATGATTTTTCATCAACAAAACAGCTCTCCCTTTCATCACACCCTTCAGACTCCTACCCCTGCCTTCTCTCTCCAAATTCCCAAAAGCTCTTTTTCTTGCTACCCAAACCAGACAGGATGGAGGATCGAAAACTGCAAACTGTGAGCAATATCAACAAATCTCAGTTGTTAAAGAAAGCCTTTCAATTTCTTTTCCCACTTTCTATCTTTTCCTTCCTCTTTTCCTACTCTGCAAAGCTCTCCTTCTTTGTCCATGCCTTCAATTTATATTTCTCTACATTCTCTGTCCAAATCTTTAACGAGACCATTGACAGGAAGTACATGTTCCTCCTCTGCAATGGAATCCTTGTCATCCTGGTAAAAAATTCTGGTCTAATTGAAAGTTCTCCATTGGGGGATGATTTTCACGATGAATTTTGCAATAGGAATAGGGATGTTCTGCGGTCGGTATCTGAATTGTCAGAGAGGAAAACATCAGCTTTAGAGAAGGAAGTTGTGGAGGGAAGTATCAGGACTCTGGAAAATGTTGTAATTGGAGGAGTAGAAAATGGGTTTTTGAATACAGGAGGAGGAGAAAATGAATACTTGGCTACAGGAGACGAAGATGAAGAAAATGGGTTTTCCTTGAGACAAGGAGAAGAGGAAGAAGAAGGGATTGAGGGGTGGAGCATTGAAGAATTAAACAAAAAGTGTGATGATTTTATAAAAAGGATGAGAGAAGAAATCAGGTTCGAAGTTCAGCAACAACCAGTTGTGGTGTACTAGTCATCTTGGAAGGAAAATTAAGCTTCAGCCTTCAAAGCATCAGTTCCTCCTAAAATATTTGTCATTTTTTTTTTTTTTTACCATAATTTTTTGTAATTTTTCTGTTTCTCCTTTAAGACTTTTCCATTGTTGGAATATGAACGATGTGTGTAAACATGGGAGCTATTAGGCTAGCCTTTGAAGTTTTTTCTCCCTTACATAAACAAGTGACCCGAATGAATTATGCAATGACTCTGAGCATTGTAGTAGAGAAAGATTTTATTTATTTATTTTTATTTTATTTATTTTTTTAAGGCTACTTGGGCCTGCAGCTGCAACATACTGCGAACCGCACTAACACTAGCTGGGAGAGGCAAGCATCAACCCAATCCATTGGTGAATGCCACCTAGAGGACTTGAAACCCCAACGTCACCCTTGGAGGAGAGACCATACCACAACCATCTTACCTAGAACTGGTTTGGTATTAAAAGAAAAGGTTAAGAAATGTTAATATACCATGACATATAGGAACTTTAATGTAGAAATATATTAATAATAATTGTAGCTGTGGAATTCATGAATCACTTGGTGGCACTGTTTTAAAACCAGGGAAAACTCAGCCGAACTACTCGACTTGGCTGAGTTCATGGTTAACTCAGTATTAAAACTGAGATGTCGTCAACCTGGTCATCCGAGTTAATTAAAGTCAAGTTTTTT
Organism: Platanus orientalis; assembly: GCA_025762735.1. Taxonomy (NCBI): domain Eukaryota; kingdom Viridiplantae; phylum Streptophyta; class Magnoliopsida; order Proteales; family Platanaceae; genus Platanus; species Platanus orientalis. The sequence goes on along the minus strand of JAOXJP010057595.1, from coordinate 6,987 downwards.
GAGTAACTTGGATATGTTTTCCAGCAACTCGGCAGACTAACTTGATTTTAAGACTGTCTTGAGTATGATCAGGTTGGTGTATATGCCTTTTTTTTTTTTTGTATTTTTTCTTATTATAAATATTAATATGTTTTTATACAAACCAGCTGCCAACTAGCCCTCAGGATTTGCTATGAACCCTGCATAATTGAACAAGGCCCGAATCACATAGGAACGGACACATCAGTGCCAAAAAGTGAAAAGCACCCCCCAAAATGTGTTCATCACTTTTTCGGCGCTGGTGTGTCTGCCTTGACGCTGTTTGAACCTTGTTCGTTCATAAAGTGTTCGTATGGATCACTTGGATCAGCAGCCTTCCGAGTCACCGGACTGATCCAAGTTTTTAAACACTACTTGGTGATTTATTAAATGGGACGGTCACAGGAACCTTCCACTTCTTGAAGACGAGATATAGGCAAGGCTTCCACATATCCCTTTTTGTCCCTATAGGAGAATGATTGTTTGTGATGAAAAAACCTACTATGATGTGTTTTTGAATTTGGTCCCTCTTTTAAGACACCTAAACTGAACACTTTTTTGGATGTTTTTGACCTCAACACACCACCTACCAGCTTATAGCTCATCATAGAGACTAACAGACTTTTCATCACAAACCATTTGTTTCCAGTCATATATATAAAGCTATGAAAATTTTATTTTTAATTTTTTCACTAATCAAACTATGAGTCATTTATAACTCATAAATTTTCATTTCTTAATCATAATAGTCATAGTTCAGATGTAAACGAAGTACCTTGGTCAAGGCTAGGTTGCTTTGAAATTAAATTCAGTAAACTAATATTTAGAAGACCAAAGCGATCGAGCGACTTCAAACAAAGATTAGGCAGATTCATAATGCTTTGTTTGACATTGAAAGAGTTCTGAAGATTTAAAATAAATGCATTTATTTGTACGTACTCTAAGCTTTTTTTTCTTTTCTTTGTTTTACTGGAAGTTATCATGCATGAACCCCCTTGACTTCGGTCTTGCGGAAGGGGACAAAAAACTGAATGAAAAAAGGGGCCTCGCGGCCCTCGCCAAAGCCACCAATCCGTGACTGAAGCCAGCCCGTGATTAAGGCCCTTCAAGGTCATTTGTGATTGAAGCCAGTGGTGGATGGATTTGGCTCAATTGCAAATGGCCCAAAATATCCATAATGACGCTTGCGATGTAAACTTGCTTGTACCCAGCCCACGTCTCACATTTGGAAAGGCTCAATCGCCCATGTCTGGGCTGATTGATGTCCATCAAGAGTTGGACACTTAATGGGTAGTTGGTGAGATGGGTTGGATCATCACTATAAAATCATGAGAATTGGGCTTGAGAATCCACTTGCAACTAAGGCAAAGAACTGGATTGAAACAAAAAGTGGAAATTGAGAATGTAGAAGAAAAAGAGAAGGAGAAGAAAGAGAATAGACAGTCATTGAAGACCTCTTACTCCTCTATTTTTCTTTCTTTTTGGGTATGTGTTGAAAGACACAAGGCCTATAACAACCCTTGGATCAACACCTCCTTTGAGGAATCTTGAATTGCATTCTTGGGTTGGAAAACCACTTCAATTCAATTGTATTCTTCTAGGAGGACCTCCACTTGATTGATGGTTTTACTGTGTTTTTGCTTGACTTGGCTTTCACTTATGATTAACAACATGATAAGGGGAAACTCTGCTGAAATTTTCAAAAAAATTAGACATGATTTCATGGATGTTTTAACCACATGACTTTAAAGGGGCAATTAGTTATACAATGAGATATCGTACGTCTCTATCGGGTAGTGCAAGCCCTTTGAGAGACAAGGAGTTCATCTGAGTTTGGTTATATCCTGGAGGTAACTTGGCATGCTCCCTTGCACAAATCTTGTGGGATTCCTCGATTATCCTTAAGAAACACAATAACGACACCTCCATGTCTCAGGTTTTTTTGATTAAAATTGATTTTATTAAGTATTTTTTGGTATATTTAAGTGGGCTTACATTAGCAATTGCTCACCTCACCTAGTCCAACCCAACCCGACCCCCAATATGAGTAGGTGACTCCACTAGACACTGCTCACCCTCTCTCTCCTCCAAGGTTTCAACCCTGAGTCTTCCTTATAGAAGACAAACGCCTTAGCCACCCGAGCACAAATACTTTATTTTGAGGTTTGGGAACAAAATGGGTGTTTTTGGATTGATAAGGGCATTTTTGGAAGAAAATGTGTTTTTGGCATTGTAGCGACACTGTAGCAATTCATAGTATTGTAGAGACACTATAGCTAGTTGCCAAACCGTGACACTAGCTAGTTACGAACTCTTGACACTATGGCTAGTCGTGAACTCACAGCATTGTAGGTAGTCACGAACCCACAACACCATAGCTAGTTGTGACCCTGCAACAATGTAGCCAAGTGAAGAACCACGACACTATAGCTCAGTTGCGAGCAACAACACTGTCGAAAAACACTGTAGTAAAATACTAAATTAATTGCTATTTTTTTTTTGTCATAGCTACATATATTCTAACAATTTGAAGATATGTCTACTCCTACTCCAAGTGCACATGCAAACATAAACTCTTTTGATCCAGGTTTTGATGCCAATAAGTTCAATAAAAAGAATCTCAAGAGATGAGAATGATGGATCTTAAATTGGATTCAACATCTTGAAGTCAAGTATATATTGATTGATGAACCTCTTGTCTATCTTGCCCCCTCTAGAGCCACTGAAGTAGGGATTAGAGTAACAACCAATGGTAAAGAAAGTGGGATCATGATGATCAAACTTGTATGTATTGCCTCTTAGAATCAATAATTGATGAGTTGTTCGAACAATTTTTCAAAAAATTGGAGACTGCTAAAGAGCCCTGGAAAACCCTGAGAGCTATCTACTTTGGTGAAGATTTTGATAGCCAACAGTTCTTAGTCCAAAACTACTTGAAATATTAAATGATTGATAATAGACCCAAAAACACAAGGCCCATCACAACCCTTGGATCAACACTTCCCTTGAGAAGCCTAACTTTGCATCATTGGGTTGGAAAACCACCTCAATCCAAGTATGTTATTCTAAGAGGACCTCCACTTGGTTGATGGTACTATCGTTGCCTTTTTGACTCAATTTCCACTTATGATTAACAACTTGATAAAGGAAAACTCTGACAAAACTTTCAAAAAATTTGGAGATGTATTCATGGACATTTTAAACTCAAGTCTAGAAGGAGAATAAATTATACAAAGAGATATCATACATTTTTGTCGGGCAATGCAAGCCCTTCGAGAGACAAAGAGTTGATTTGAGCTTGGTTGTAACCTGAAGGAAGCTTTGCATGCTCTCTTGCACAAGTCTTGTTGGAGGCCTCAACTATCTTTAAGAAATGCAATAATAACACCTCCATGCCTTGGGTCACTTAGTCAAAATTGATTTTATTAAGTTGTAATTTGATTTTGATGTTTGGGTGTAAAATGGGTGTTTTGAGACTGTTAAGGGCATTTTTGAAAGAACATGTGTTTTTTTTTTTTTGGCACTGTAGTGACACTAGAGCAATTCACGGTACTGTAAGGACATTCTAACTAGTCACAAACCCACAACACTGTAGCTAAGTCGTGAACCATGATACTGTAACTCAGTCACGAGCAGGGACACCGTAGCAAATAATAATAATAATTAATTTCTAATTTTTTTTTGTGTCACAACAACATATATTCCAACAGATATCTTTTGCTGTATGATAAGCTATGATTTAAAGGACTATTATCGAAGTCCTAATTTCCCCTCCTCTTTCAAGGATTACAATTTAATTTAAGGCCCTTCTTAGTCTGTCCCAACCAAAAATATAATGAAACTCAGCTCCGAAGAACATTGGAAGTTGTGGCTTGATAGTTTTTTGCGACGAGACAATTTCTCATTCAGAGCTCAAAGGGATTTGTCTCTTCTCACCTATTTCAGGCCCACAAGAAAAGTCCTATTCACTTGTGTGGCTAGAGTCCACAACTTCCTTTTCATTTCTTCTTTGATTTCAAATCGTAGAAGGGCCTCTCTTCAAAGATAAGTCAAGTTGAAATTGAACCATGTTTGATTCACATCTGCAATTCCACACTTACGATGGTCAGTGAGACCTAGGACCCTCCAAATTGATTGTGATCGATAAGGGGCACATCTTCTCAATAAGATCAAATCCATATGTCCTGTCTAACAGGTGGTAGGACACTATTGGAGGGAAAAAGTGAATTACAATTTTTTAAAAATGTAATTCACTTTTTCCCGCCAATCATCTCCTGCCACCTATTAGACAGGACTTTGGCAGGTCATAGGCTGGCAGGAGAAGATCCTTAGCGATCAAGATAGGTCTGTGTTAGTAAATTGGTGGGACCCTTCATGAATTGCATAGCGGGTGAATGGTGTCTAGACAAAGAGATCGAACATGATTGATACTTTGATAACAACGTGAAACAAATAAGAAAAACTAATCGCACAACACAAAAATTTACATGACTTGACAATATTGTCTAGGTTTAGGTTTACTGGTGAAAACGATCAAAGAAATATCCACTAATCGTAGTAACAAAAGGTCTCTCAAAAATCCTCCGTACACGGTTTATATAAACCAACCCAAATCGCAAAAGCTTCTGATTTAATTGAGTTTAAGTGGGTATTGGACCTCATATTAGGTCTTCTATAATTTAGGTCGGTCACTGTACCTTGCCGGGGGAATCAATCCCTCGAGACCCCTACATCAACTAATTATAACAATTGCTCATCATATGAGATAAGATTCGAGACTTTAGACAATAAATAAAAAGTTATTATCCTCTCCAAAATTTTAAAGTTCAGTTTGTGTGTAGGAAATTTCAGTGGTGAACACATTGTTAGTATATAAAAGAAATGATTTATTATTCTGTAAATAATATGTATTTATTTTGGATAACCAGAGATTTGTGAATAAAACAAAATAAACAAAAACTACTTATAGACTGGATGAATTGGGAAGTCAAAAACAACAATTGATCAAAACTAGTGTTTGACATTATGTCCTTATGATAGATTTTGCCTCTTGCAGTGGTGTTTACGAACTTCTTGGACGTCTGCCTCCCAAGATACATTAATTGAATACACACAAAAGAAGCATTGCAATATGTGTGCTTAACAATTCAAAATTGTGTTTTTCTCTCTCTTATATAGACGTTACGATGCTTAATTTTTCTATATTTGGAATGCAAGAGGGACGGATATTTATAAACAAATCATAACTGTTTAGAACATACACAAAGACAAAAAAAGTGAATTAATAGATACATTTATATCTGTTTAGAACAAACACAAGGGTAAAAAGGGCAAATGAATAGTCACATCTATGATTGTTCGAAACATACATGAGGGCAAAATGGGCAAATGAACAAACATATCTATGTTTGTTCAGAAATAAACACGAGGATATAAGGGTAAACCGCACGAATGAATAGATACATCGTTTACTTGAAACGTTTGAAGATAAAAAAATAATCGTTTAAATATATACACAGCTTATACCCAACCCAACCTAGTTTGATTCGGTTCAGTGCGTGTGTGTGTATTTGGGCTTAGCCCATGTTGGTTAGGTTCTCTCCCTTTCACAAAACTGTGGTGCCCCTTGGGGTCCAGACATATGTCCAACAAAGACGTATATAAACCTCCAAAATTTTATGAGCTAACTAATGTGGAATTATTCAAAGTTTTACACCCTTTAACCAATGTTCAGGTGGACACTTTTAGAGACAATTTTTCATTCACCATTAACGGTTTTGGGCAACCAACCATACGACATTATTTTCCTCATAGAGTTAAACACAACCCCATGTAGACCCACCTCAAATATCGTGTGGGTTCCACTTTTATTTTAGCTCAAAGTTGACCAAACATTAATTTTTTCAAAACCATTTCTAACAAGTATCCAAAAAACCAACAAACTAAACTTCTTTTCAGTATTGTTTTTTTTGCCACATGTCAACCACTGAAATTTGTAACACTTTAACTGCTCTTTAAAAATCTAGAAAGGGTCACGTGGGATAAATAAATGAGACAAAATATTTGGTTTTTGTTTATTTGTTTGTTTGTTTGTTTTTTATATCAACTGCCAGAAGTTTAGTGATCCTTACTTCCCAACTTCAAATGCGCAATTGCGATAGGAGTGGGTGAGAAAGCATAGAGGGGAAAAGAGACTTAAAAGTACAAATTTTCAAAATCTAGTTCATAAAGTAAATAAGATTGCCTTTACAAAACCAAAGACCTCTTTACATTACTCATCATAGAAATTCAAACATATTAAACCTGTTATAGGGATACATACACCTATTTGAATTCAAACTTCAAATGCCCCCCCCCCATGATGGTTTTGAAGAATTATTCCCACATTTGTGACAATATTTGTGGCAGAATATCACACACATTTCGCCAGTACCTTCTCTTTGCATTTGAACCACGCGTTTCACCTAAGAATGTAGGAAACATCAATTCAAAATGCCTTTAATGTTGCAGTAAGGCTCGAAAGGAAATCTATTTCATCCCATCTAACTAAAGAACAAGTACCATACTTTCAATAAATTTTATCCTCCTAACTCCCAGAATTTGAAACTTTTGTAGAGGTTCTTGAATGACAAGTAATCATTGGGGATGGTAGGAAATATTCATGAGAGTAATCTTCAATCAATCCAATCTTTAGTTGTTTTCAGCTTGACTTTTTATTTATATTGGTAAGCTATAGAAACATTTTAATGAACAAGCAGCATTCTTGCTCAGCATTAGAGGCTTCCAAGCTTGCCCTTGTTGATATTGTTAAAATTTTAAAGTGTATTTTCTAGTTTGTTTTATTTTAAGTGATGTAGTGAGGTTATAATTGTAATTTTTTTTTGGGGGGGGTTCTTTTTGGTCATTTTGTAATATGGGCCCCACTTGCACACTTGGATGTCACATGTCACTCCACTACACTCTTCTTCC
>JAOXJP010057585.1:0-15779 GCA_025762735.1 Platanus orientalis | reverse complement strand
CAATTCTATTGAATTGAATTCCGTAGATTGAGGATTCTACCATTTGAATGCATAAACGTATGAATGGAATTGGAAATCAAAAATCTCATTTCCATTTATTTGGATACATAAATATTCAAAAATCACAAATCAACTCCATTTTGTTTGCTCTCTGCCTAGTAGGTGACATTGAGATTCTATAACAATACGACTCATCACCAAGAACTCCCAAGTCTTATGAGTTGGGCACCAAAGCTTTGCATTTACCATGCTCAGGCTTTTATATGACCTTCAATTCCCCGATAATCACTACGAAAATGTTATGTTAACTCATGATTTTAATGTAGTTATGAAGATCACTAGGGAAGAGAAACTAGTTATATTTTTAACTCTTTCCATAAGCTAATATGAACTAGATTTTCTATTCAAGAGCATTTTGATCAATTAATAAAACAACAAAGGGCATTTTGAGTACTTTTGTGTTAAAAAACTCCTTACAGTTGCTTGAGGGAGGAGGGTATTTTAGTCATTGAATAGACCTAAAGCATAGCTAACATGAGCTAGATTTTCCATTCAGGGTATTTTGGTCAATTAATAAAATAAGATAGGGCATTTTGGATATTTTGTCTTATAAAACTCCTCACGGTCGCTTGAGGGAGGAGGGTATTTTAGTCATTTGAATAGACTTAAATCATCAGTGAAGATATTTTGGTCACATGCTATTTTATAAGAAGGAATTAGAAATAACAACCTCTGGGTAGTTATTTCAATTTCATTGATTTGGGGCTTCAATTCTTCATTTTAATTCCTTAGGGATTTGACATAAATCTATTTTCGTGATTTAAAATCAATCCCAAACAACGGAAATGGATTTAAGTACCCCAATTTCATTTTCACTCTTCCAATTCCCTATATCCAAACGCACCCGTAGTGAAAATTTCTAGACAACTTAGTTTTCTTTTTAAGTCAAACAATATAGAAAGTCTAATCCATAAAATACTTAGACAGACTTCCTTTTTTATCCTCTGTTATCGATATCCTTAAAATTAGGATCGTAAAAATGCCAATTAGTCTCTGCCTCTTCAGCAAAAGTAAATTCCTTTCTTGTACTCTTTCTTTAATCATACATTTTTTTTTTGTCTATTAAATAGAATTCTTATTCTAGTTGTTATTTAACTGATGAATGTAATAAATCAAACAATTGATGCCTATGTGGTCATTATTTATATTTGACACTCTACATTAGAGTTATTTCTAGATTTCTATGTTGGTTATTGATCAATTTAATTTCCTGGGGTGTTGGTGTATGTTGGTGTAATAATTTAGGTACGACAAGTATCATGTCTGCTTTGATGAAGAGGAGGAAGAGAGAAAAGCTAACTACACTGACATGGTAAGAAGTTTTTTGTTCTCATGTGTCAATTGATCAACTTGAACATTATATATAAATTACCTTCCTATTAGTTAGAGTCTCACTCTATGTGATTGTAAATATCTGATTTTGGATTGTCTAATCTTGGCCTTGGGTACACATTCTTAAAGATGGCCTCTTCACAATTAAGATTTGATTTTATCAAATCCAACGCCCGTGAAACTGCTCTAAGTACAGTCCATTTCTTAGTAAATGTTGTTGTAGAAGCAAGTGCTTCATGAATTTGCATACCTCTGTCTGTTATCTTAGAAATAAAAATCTTTTTGTTGTTCATATGTAATGAAAAAAATAAGAGCTTCACGGAATTTAATTCTTTGAGCATTTCTAATTTTTTAGGCTGTGTTTGGCAGCCACCTGTAAGGAAATCATTTTATTTCAAATTTTCAAGGCATGTCATTTGTAGTCACAAGGTGTTGGTTCAAAATGAACTCATTCAATACATGAGTTCATTTTGAACCATCACTATGGCTGCAAATGCCTTGGAAATTTGAAATGAAATAATTACATTACAAGTGACTTCCAAATAGGTTCTTAATCTTTTTGTTGTTCACATGTATTGAACAAAAAGATCTTCTTCACTGTTTTGAAAGCTAACGATTGCATGCTTCTGCACCTGAGAATTGGTGGCAGCATATTATTTTTCTTTCACTATTAAATTATTGTACCATTTTGTCTAATGAACATCATTTGATATGTAGATCATTCTTTCATGTGGATTTCAAGTTAACAAATACAACAATCTTGTGACTAGCTTCTATGAGTATGGCTGGGGAGAGTCTTTCCATTTTGCACCCAAGTTAATTTCACATTGATTGTTGTACTTTAAGAGGTTCTAATTCTTTCTTCTACAATGAAAAATTATTGTAGGTTGGATATGCATTTTAGGTTTATTTATAATCATTGCATAAGGTATACTAATCAAGAATATATGCAAATAGAGGGGGGAGTCACTTCGAGAAAGCATTAAGCAGCATGAACACTTTCTAGCCTTACAGCTAGGTCTAAAACCTGGACAAAAGGTTTGTTTCACTAAGCTTTTCTTACAGTGTAACATGAAAAGTCTTAAAATTGTTAATTGTTTTCTTTTTGTAATTTGGAACAACCTTTGTCACTGTAGGTATTAGATGTTGGATGTGGCATCGGTGGGCCATTAAGAGAAATTGATCGATTTATGTAAGCTGTGTTATGATTCATGAGTTAGAACTTTAGTCTCGTATTAGAAAATGGAAACCCTTATTCTAAATATTTGGTGGATTCTCATTATGCTAATATTGTCAAGTGCAACTTTCATGGGCAGCCACTTTGTGCTAAAAAGAAAGAAGAAAAAAAAAACCAAAGGTTAGGTCTGTCTCCTGTCCACCCCTCCCATCACTCCATTGTTACAGGACCAACTCTAGGTAATAGTCAAGTGCAACTTCGCTTTCAATTTATTTTCATACTTGTGTATGAAACATTTTTTGGGCGTCAATAATATTAGAAAAAGTAGTATGGAAATGGCTACAACAATAAAAGAATTAATTAAAACAAAGACAGATTAGATTTGCATCCCCCAACGCATGAGTAATATGCAGGCCACATGTGTGCACACACCTGATTTACCAGTTTAGTAGCTTGGTCCATCTCATGCGTGTATGAGCACCATTCTTTCATGTCTTTAAAGGCTATGAAAAAAAGCTTTACTTATAAACTTCTTTCATTTTCAATGTAGGACTAAAAACTTTTTCATATATATATATATATATATATATACCACTCTTGAAATTCATTGATTGAAGACAACAATTTGGGAAAAAGTCAAAGGTCATTTTTATTTTTTTTAAATGGAGATTTTCCACCAAAGGTACATTTGCTCATTAAATTTTGCATTTTCTATATTAAAATCTCAATTTTTACCTTTCGCTTAATTAGATATTACTCATTGACTCAACTATAGATTAGCAGATTTTTTCTTTTTTTTTTTTACTATAAACGATATTTAATAATTTTTATTCAATAAAATAAATTTAAAAACTTTTGAACTAATATATCATGCTATCATAGAATATATACAAGTAACTTCCTCTTGCTTTTTTGTCCCTCTTTCCAATTTTTTCTCATTCTCTTTAATGTGTTATCTTGAGAGGGAGTTGCTAGTGTTTACCAACTTTTCTCCTAAATTGGTGTAACTGGAGCACGCCATTGCACTATTAAATTATGTTATTTGTGTATTCTTTATATGTGTATAATTATGTAAAATATGAAGATGATTAAAATAAAATGAATGGAACCACAAACTTGTTTCGAATGATCGAAAATAAGACAAATTTCGTCCCTTGCACTAGTGGTTACGAACTCTTCGAACATCACCATCCTACGATACAATTATCTTCCACACACAGAAGAAGCAATTTAGTAGCCACTTATACATCCGTACAGAACCTGGTTTAGTTTAGCGTGCATGTGTATGTTTAAATATAGGTCTAGCCCATGTTAGCTAGATTTTTCCCATCTACAAACCAGCGGTGCCATTTAGGAACCAAATTTATGTTCAACATAAGTGTATATGAACACACGAAGTTTTATGGGCTAGTCAATGTGGGACTATTCAAATTTCACACAGTTTTACTAGTTTTACAAGTGATCAACTAGGCACTTTTGGAGACAAATCCTCATTCACCCATTAACGGTTTTGAGCATCCAACCATACGGCGTTGTTCTCCTCATTGAGGTGAACACACAACTATGCAGACCCACCTCAAACTACATGTGGGTCACACTTTTATTTTGACTCAAACATGCCCAAACAGTTATATTTTCAAATTTGGGCATATTCTCAAAACCATTTTCAACAAATTCCACCTCAAAAAATTCAAACCGTACTGCTATCTTCATGGAATTTTCGAAAAGTTCAAACAATTATCTGATTTGGTTGTTTCCAAAAGAAGGCTCTTAGAATTTATGGCCATGTATGGTGATCTAATGCAGCTCAACATCCATCATAGGGTTGAACAACAATGAGTACCAAGTATCAAGAGGAATTGTATGTATTTATCTCATTGATTTGCAATTTGAGACCCTCCTTTAATAACTTTCACCACATATGTTTTTATATTTTGATTCTGTTCCAGGTTTCCCATAGGATAAAGTCACTAACGACAATCCATTTTGATAGCTACAGATATAATTTGGAGTAACAGTTACAAGTGTTCGTTGCTTCATAGGAACTGAATCGCATTGCAAGGGTGGACAAAACCTGTAACTTTGTACATGTCAGTATTTCTTTAATCTATATGAATTACTGTTCATGTTCTTGATCTTGTGCATAAATAATTTTTCCTTGTTTTCTTTCGGCTCACTAGTTCTTCTAATATGCCATCATTTATAGCTAACAATTCAATCAATTTTTTTTCCAATATATCAACTTGCTAAGTTGTACAAATAATATGGGATTAAACCATAGATTTAGGTTCAAAACCTGTCTTCACCTATTACAACAAACAATAATTGACTGGCCTAACCAAAGAAAAAAAAATAAAGAAAATAATTGTTATTTTGTGGAGCTTGATGTTACTGATGATCCAAGGAGGTTTTGCCTCCGGCCTAAAGGACAAAATCATCCTTTTATACAAAGGAAAATTATTCTTAAATTCCTTGGGGGTATTTATATGTACTTTTTGGAAACTAGGTCTGTAAGTGCTTAATTTGTGATTTTTTTTCTTCCAACATAGTGACACTTCTACAGATCCATGATTTTTCCCCAATTTGGGGTTTTCCATGTAAATAGTGTGTATTTATGGTGTTCTTGTTTGTTTGCTCTTTAGTTTAATTAATATTACATCCCAATGTGGTACTTTAAGTAAAATCTTAACAATGAATAGTAATACCAATCCTGGACCCCCTTGATGGTCATTGATTTATTATGATGCAAGTTGACTTCATGAAAATGCCATTTTCTGACAATACTTTTGATGCAATATATGCAATAGCAGCAACCTGCCATGCACCAGATTTGTTGCGTTTTTCAAACACACTTTATTAACTAATAGTAATCAGTAATTATGCCTTAATCCCACTCATACATCAAGTTCCACTTCTTGGACCCATCTTTTTGTTCAAAGTTGTTTAATCTTTGTTCTACGTGTGAAATTGCTCGGCTGCTACAAATAGATATACAGAGTTTTAAATCCCGATCAATGCTTTGCTGCATACGAGTGATGTGTCACTGATTCTTTTGATCCTAAGAACCGAGAACACCAGAAAATCAAGGCGATATATTTAAAAACATAGTAACCTAATTCTATCTCCCTTTAACTTGTTTATTCATGCTTACACAAACTTACTTTCAGGCAGAAATTGAGCTTGGTAATAGCCTTCTAACATCAGGTCAATGAGCCCATGTCTTGAAGCTTTGAGGCTTATAGGATTTGGGGTGAGTAACATGGTTTTTTGCACTTTCTACTAAGGTTTTTTTTTTCCTTAAGTTAAAAACATGACATGTTTTGATGCAAGTAAGAAATGGTCTTTTGTTGGTACATAAGGTTATATGGGAGAAGAATCTTATAGTGGACTTACCTCTCCCTTGGCATATGCCTTTGGATAAAAGTCATTTCTTACTCAATAGCTTTCTTGAGACAAATTTTGGTCGTTTTCTTACAAAAAAATTGGTAAGATCTTTTCGAAGTCTCTTTCATCTGTGATATCTTTCAAATTTGAAGTTTAAAAATTTTATGGTGTTGTATAACATATTTAGTGCAGGTTCAAACTATATTTAAAAGCGAATATTCTTTTCTTTTATAGGTCAAAGCCTTAGAATTTGTTAGCCTTGCTCCAAAAGGAAGCCAAAGAGTTGATTTTTTTTCTAAACAGAGCTGTAGAAGGACTCGTTGAAGGAGGAAGGTGAGTATTCTTTACACAAATGCCCACTTCTTCCCAAATCCTCCTATTGCACCTTTAGAATAATGTATACTTTGCTTTAGTTCTAGCGTTCTTGGATAATATAAATGAAGAAAAAAAATGAAACCCCAACACTTCGTTCTTATATGCACAAATCATATTTAACCAAAAAAAAAAAAAGAGGAGAATGATTGTCCGTGTTGACACAGACCTACATAGGCGTGCCATTGATTGACACATGAGGTGTTTTTGAATTTGGTGTCTCTTTTTTTACACTTTGAACACTTTTTTTTTAACCCCAAACACATCATGTGTCATCTTATAATTCACCATAAACACTACAGACACTATCATCACAGAACATTTTCTTCCAAAAAAGAACTAAACCCTCATATGCAATTGGCTTATATAAGAAAGAAATCTTCACGTCAGAGTACTTCTTTTTGGCTAGGAAGTCTCATTCAAACAATCAAGAATCTAGCAGTGAGGCAAAAGTTGTTGACAGTGGTGTCCTCGCAAACTATCTCTAGAATTCCTTAACTATTTTCATATGTTGGTGCTTATGATACACATCACCAATGTGCATTGACTTTTATGAGTTGATTATGCGTGTATTAATAAATGGATTAATGTTTTATATATTTGGGTTAAAGGTGCTTCGGAAAGCTATATCATCAAGAAACACCTCAACAGAACCAGTGGAGAATTATAGGTAATTTAACAAGGGATTGAATCTCCAATAATTAATGTAGACCTAAAATGTTTTTTATTATGTGTATTAATAAATGATAAATGGATGGATGTTTTATACATTTGGGTTGAAGGTGCTTCAGAAAGCAATATCATCTAGAAACACCTCAGTAGAACTAGTAGACAATTATTGATTATTTAACAGGGGATTAAATCTCCAATGATTAACGTAGAGTTAGAATGCTTTTGATTATGTGTGTATTGAATCTCCAATAATTAGCATAGAGCTAAAATACTTTTACTTATTAGTGTATTAATGAATAGATTAATGTTTTATACATTTGGGTTGCAGGTGCTTCATAAAGCTATATCATCAAGAAAAACCTCAGTAGAAATAATGAAAAATTATAGATTATTTAACATGGGATTGAATCTCCAATAATTAATGTAGACCTAGAATGCTTTTGACAAACAGTGAATCTAGCAATTCATTTGCATGGTCATTATATGACCATTCAAAGTATAATGTGACCTCAATCATGGGAGTATTAATATTACTTCAATCCACATACTTTTTTGCATTGGTATACATTGAAACACCATATACATTTACTCTGCTATGTTTCAAGTGACTTTATTTACTTAAGAATTTCAATAGCCGTTCAAGTGGAAGGATCCATTGCATTGATTGATAAAAAGTTTTTTTTTTTCTTTGAGCAATATTTTGATGAGTTAAGTATTAAAAAAAATCATCAAGATGGTTGGGTAAATTCTGTAGGCACCTAAAACTTACACAAATTGCAAATAAGAGCCTACATCTTCACAAATATACAAAAGGGTCTACAAAGGCATACAAAGACCATAAAACTACAAATTAAAGACAATTGAACTAGGGCCTGTTTGGCAGCTAGATGTAATTTGATCATTTCATTTCAAATTTCTAAGGCATTTGTAGCCATAAAGTGATGGTTTAAAATGAACTCGTTCATATTTATATTGATTTATTAACTAAAATTATAAATAAAGTCACCTTAGGTTTTCTATAAAATGAAATAATATATATGATTGATAACTAAGAGATGCCCTAAAGTGATAATTTCTGTTATTTCGATTCACTCGTTCATTAGAAAGAGATTAAAGATAATGTTACTCATAGAGTTAGAGCAAGGTAGATGAAATGGGAAAATGATTCTAGATTGCTAGGTGATATACTATTAAAATTAAAGGACAATTTTTTTTATGAATATAAGATCATAATTTTTTTTGGAGAGGATTGTTGGACAACCAAGAAATAATACATATATATTTATTATAAAAAGTAAAAAAAATGATGCGATCATACCAAATACATTATCCTGATCAATTATACCGAATCATTTATCATATTACATGCATTACTTCAACATGGGCAGATAGCAGGAATCGAATCCTCCTCTTCTCAATGATAAATAGAAAATTTATCATGCGATCATATCCACATTTTTTTATTTGCATGAATATGTCCCCCCCCCACACACACATAAGAACAAGACTACAAAGAATTGAATAAAAAAATGAATGTATTTGTAGAAGTGTAAGGATGGTACCGATATATGATAAGGACCTAAGGATTTGGTAAGACCACCTGAGGTTAGCCTAAGGTGGGACCGACATCAGGGGTTAACACATCGATGCTAAAAGGTGAAAAACATACCCTAAAAAGTGTAGATCTCTTTTTCAGTGTTGATGTGTTGACCCCTAATGTCAATCTTACCTTAGGCTCACTTTCGTGGTAGCACAAAATCTTAGGCGATGATAAGATGATGATGAAAGTTGATTAAGTTTAATATTCATACACCATTGAGACGGATTTAGTTTATACAAGTTGAAGGCACTAAATGGACAAAAAGAATGACAAAATTGACTTGGAATGGAACAATAAGGGAAGAAATAAGTGCTTTTATTTAAGGGTAGATATGACCTTAAATAGTGGAATAGGAGAATATGAATAGTGTAGTTGACTCCGAATAATGGGGATAAGGTTATGGTGAGCTGAATTGTGTGTATGAATATTTGTTTACTTATGTTAATAGTTAAGCATAAACATGGTTATTTTGTTAGAGGTGAAGATAGGTTTTAGACCAAGGTCTAAAATACCAACCCCCACATACGGATGGAAGTATTCGATTACTATCCGAATCCGGTTCATTTTTGTATTCGTTTAAAGCAAATATTGATATACATATATCCACTTTCGATTAAGTATCCGTTCGTTTAAAAAATATCTGATTATAAATGCACTAGTGGAAGACCACTTGAATTACCCTATGATTATAAAATAACTTATTGAATAAGAATTATTAAAATTTGATTTAATTCTTTACCGTTTTGGTTATCCACTCTCTATGATCCTATGCCTGTACAAGGGAGTCTAATAAAATATATAAGGAATAATAAAAGATCAAAGAATAGATGAATGATATATTGTTCTTAAATAATTAGTTTTCATATTCCATCTAGTCTTACAATTTCTCTATTTATCTTGCCACTTTATTTTATTTTTTAACACGTTATCAGCACGAAGTTCTAGTCAATCGTAAAAGAAATGTGTATTCTCTACTTTCTTTTACATCAAAGAAAAACTGTGTAATACCCTCATTTTATTGTAAGTTTCTCTAGAAATAATTAGTAACATAACTATTTAATTTGTTGTTTATCATGATGATACTTGTTTAAAGATTTTTATTTTTATTTAATGAAATAAGAATCATATATTTATATGTTTTTATGCTAGACTTATTACAATAAGTTATGTTGGTGAAAATAGTCAAAAGAATCTACACATTGAAATTATTTATAAGAAGTTGATGATTTATCATTTAGATTTTCATTATAGTAAATTTATATCTTAAACTATATATATTAGTAATGTTTCTTATAGATTATTTGAGTCTTATAGTATGTTTATTTTTGAAGAATTTAGGTTAAATATTATACTACTTAATTAACCTTTGCATGATATAGATGTTCATTAATTTGATCATTAAAGTTATTATATTTTTTTCATGTATAGACAATGTTGAACCTTACAAAATTTGAATTTGTAACCTTTGACATTTCAAGAAAGAATTACTTATCATTTATCCTTGATGTTGAGATCCATCTTACTGTAATGAATCTTAGAAATATTATTAAGGAAGGAAACCGAGTATCCTAGTAAAATAGTGTAAAAGCAATGATTTTTCTTAGCCATCATCTCCATGAAGAATTAAAAACTTAGTATTTTACCGTAAAGGATTTCCTTATATTATGAAATAATTTAAAGGAGAAATACAAGCACCAAAAGATCATAATTCTCTTAAAAGCTCATTATGATTGGTTGCATCTGAGGTTGCAAGATTTTAAGTTTATTAGCGAGTACAACCCTGCACTATTAAAAATCAGCTCAGAATTAAAATAATGTGGGGGAAAAAGTCATTAAAGATGATTTGCTAAAAAAACATATAGCACATTTCATGCATTGAATGTGCTCCTCCAGCAACAATATCAAGAACATAAATTCACAAAATATTTTGAATTAATATCTTGTCTTTTAGTGGCTGGACAAAATAATGAGCTTTTAATAAAAAATCACAAATCTCGTCCGACTGATTCTATGTCATTCCTTGAAGTGAATGGAACATCTTTTCATAGAAATTGTGGTCGTAGACATGGACTTGATATGAACAACTATCAATACTAAGGGGAAAATACTCATAATTCTTCAAATAAGAGCAACACAACATACCACAAAAAATGAAACTATATTGAGATAAAACAAGGAAAAAGATTTACTAAATAAATCTCCTAAGAATTATGAAGATAAGTGTTATAAGTATGGCATGAAAGGACATTGGTCATGTACTTTCGTACGCCTAAACGTTTGGTAGATCTATACCAAACCTCTATAAAAGAGAAAGAGAAATAGATCGAAATGAATTTTGTTGATCATAATGAACCAGTGGATCACCTAATTTGTCTTGATACCATAAATGGGGTGGACATTACTCATCTCAATGTTTCTGATTTCTTGGAGGATTCTACTGAGAAAATTGCTCATTTGATTGGTGATGGACATGTCCACACCAATTAATGTAATTTTTTTTTTAATCTTATTTCTATAATGTTATTTTCAGATATTTTGTTATATTTTATTTCTTTTGAAGTATATAAATTATGCATATATAAAAATGCATAAGTCTTACTAATGTATTAATTAATTCTTATATAATTAATGAAGATGTATGTCTAGTAGACAGTGCAATAATAAACACAATCCTTAGAAATAAAAAATATTTTCAACACATAACATTAATATTAATACCATATTAGGTTCATCAAATTTAATTGAAGGTTTATGAAGATAAAATATCATGTCATCAAAAGAAACAATACTTTATATTGACAATGTTTTATATTTTACAAAATCTATAAGAAATTTACTTAGTTTTAAGGATATACGTCTTAATAGCTATCGTATTAAAACCGATAATGAAGGTAGGAAGGAATACTTTTATATTATTTTAATATTTTTAGATCATAAGTTCATATTAGAAAACTATCAGCTTTCTCTTCTGAATTATATTATATGACAATGAGAACAATTAAATCATATGCACTAAAAGTGCCCTGACCCAAAGATCTTTATACTTTGGCATGATCGTCTTGGACATCCGGGATTAATAATAATGCATTGAATCATTAAGAACTCACATGGACATCACTTAAACAACCAGAAGATTCTTTTATCAAATGAATCTCCATCATTTTTGCAAAGGATACATGGGGATATATGTGAGATAATACACCCACCTTGCGGGCCATTTAGGTATTTTATGGTTTTAATATATGTGTCAACTAGGTGGTCACATGTTTGTTTGTTTTATACTCGTAATGTTGCATTTTCTAAACTTCTTCCCAAATAATTAGATTATGGGCACAATTTCCTGATTATCCAATTAAAACTATTCGGTTGGATAATGTGGGTGAATTTACATCCCAAGCATTTGATGACTATTGCATGTCAATTAGGATTAATGTTGAACATCCTGTTGCTCATAATCATACTCAAAATGGTTTAGTTAAATTATTTATTAAACGACTTTAGTTGATTGCTCGACCTTTGCTTATGAAAAGAAAACTACATAGTTATGCTTGGCGACATGCAACATTACATGCTGCATCATTAGCTTGGATAAGACCAATAGCTTACAATAAATATTCCTCGTTGCAACTTGTATTTGATACACCACCAAATTTTTTTTATCTTCACATTTTTTGTTGTGTTGTATATGTTCCAATTACACCTCCCTAACACACTAAGATGGATCATCAATGTAGACTTGAAATTTATGTTGATATTGATTCTCCATCTATCATTAGATACTTTGAGCCTCTAACTAGTGATATTTTTAAGACATGTTTTGAATATTGTCATTTTAATGAGATAGTATTCCCACCATTAGGGGGAGAAAAGTCGTTGGCAGAAGCACGACGAGAAATCACTTTTAGTAATGTGACGTTATTTCATCTTGATCCTCATACAAATCAATGTGAACTGGAAGTTCAGAGAATCATTAACTTGCAAAGTATTGTAAATATATTACCAGATACATTTACTAATAGTAAGTCTCACATTCTAGCTGCTAATACACCAACAATGGTTAAAGTCCCTGTAAGACAATCAACTAATATAGAAGTAAATGAGTCTAAGACACACCTGGAGCATGGATGACCAATTGGTGCAAATGATAAGATTTTCCGAAAGAGAAAAACACAAGAAAAAGAAATCGGTGCCCATGAAGAGGTTATACCCACAAAATAGACAACAAAAATAATTGATAATCCTGAAAAAATCATCTTTTGAAGAGGAATAGGGATAAGATCCCTGAAAATAATGAGATCTTTATACATTATATAAGTACAGGAGAAATATTGGATAGAAACAAAATTTTTGTCGATGACATATTATCATTTAAAGTTGTCATTGACATTACCCTAAGTAATGATGAAGTTGAACTACAAAATGTTGATGAATGTCGACATATAAATGATTGGACACTGTTGAAAAAAACAATTTAAGCATAATTAAACTCACTAGTAAAATGTGAACTATTTGGACCTGTAGTCCAAACACATGTAGATGTATCGCCTATTGGACACAAGTAGGTATTTGTACAAAAATATAATAAGAAAATAAAATTATGAGATCCAAAGTATGACTTCTTGCATAAGATTTATCACAAAAACCTGGTATTGATTATGAAAAAAACATATTCCTTTGTAATGGATGCAACTACATTTAGATTTTTTATTAACTTGATAGCCACTGAAAATTTGGATATGCATTTAATGGATGTGGTTAGAACATATTTATATGGATCATTAGATACTGATATATGTTTAATTATATTTTATACAATACTTCAGTGTTTAGGCTAAGTCATTTATGCCGAACTAAGACCTACCTGAACTCAGCCCACGTTTATGCCGGGTCTAAAAGTGGTGTCCAAACTCAGCCCAACATGAAAGACTATAAACTCAAGCCGCCTTAGGTTGGCCGGCTCATTTGCAGCCCTGGAGTTTTATTCTCCAAAATGGCACACTTTATCTGTTTGTCTCCACAACGTTTGGTGAAGTCTGTCTTCCATGTGGGACCAGCCACTGATCCACTGTAATTTCCGCTGGTCTCCCTTGTGTTTGAACCTACAAAGGAGTTGGGTCAAGGTAGGTCTCCAATCTCCTTTGTTTTGCGCGGGAGTAGAACGACGAAGAAACAACAGAGGAAGAAAGGGGCCGAAGTCTGCAAGAAAATGGCCGTCGACAAAGAAGAAGTGGAGATACTGAAGCCACGAACGGATAAGAGGGAATACAGGAGAATCGTCCTCGCTAATTGTCTCGAAGTACTGCTCATCAGTGATCCCGAAACCGATAAGGTGTAATAGGTCTTCTTCTCTATTATCCATTTGGATTTCTTTGTTAATCCTTGTATTTGTTACGATTTATCAGGGATTTTTTTTTTTTGTTTGATGAAAATTTTGATGTTTGATTCTTTATCAATTGATTTCTTTCAGTTTCCGCGCTTTTTTTGATGAGTTCTAGAAATAATGAAATTACGGCTCGCTATTTGGCGTTACTGTTTCAGGCGGCTGCTTCTATGGATGTTGGTGTGGGCTCATTTAGCGATCCTGCGGGTCTCGAAGGTCTCGCTCATTTTCTTGGTAAGTGGTGGTAACAATATGGATACCAAAATTTTGTTTCTCATGTAAAAAGTTCTAATCCCTGTATTGCAGTCCTATATGGTTTCTTAAATTTGACAATGTTGGGGGATTGACTTTATTATGCTCAAAATCTTATTACATATACAATGGTCCGGAGAAATTAATTTTGAAAATTTTGATTATGCATTGCTAATGAAATTGGTTGGACATACAAATTTGGGGCTTTTAAAAAAAATTATTGGCTGCTTGAATTGCAGTGATCACTTGTTATATGGTCGAATTAGATGCTTCTTTTGTAAATGTTTCTCAATGTAACTTTGACAGTAACTTTTCTCTCAATGTCAGACAGAAACGCATAATTAGGAATTCAATTTATTTTTCTTTACGTTTCATATATTAAGATATATCAATCCATTAGCCTTATATCAAGCCAATACAAAATTGAGGCAAGTTATTATCTAGCTGCCTTAAAGTGGTAACAGGAGATTTTTATTTTATTATATATATATATATACACACACTTTTGGGGGAGGGGGGGTGGGGGGGGCTTACCAAAGAGTGTTTCTTAATGGATGATACATTCTTGATGGTGTTTTAATTGCAACACTTTGAGAGAATGATTGGACTGAGGCTCTAAGGATGTATTTATCCATGCTTATATTGGCTGATCCTTCAAAGGATGTCATGATCAACTAATGGCTTGAAGTATGAGACGAGGAGGTGGTTTGGTGCTCCATTTTTAGGAGGCCTCTTCTTGAATGAGGCATGGATGAATGTACCACTGTTTTGAGGCAATTGGGGGATGACTCCATTAGCTTAAGGAATGTGGGTTCTTGAGCTTGGAAAGAGGATGGCTGGTGGTCTCCTTGGTTTGATACTTCTACGATTCTATGATTAAGGAGTTGGTGGAGGCATCACCATGTGATTATTTGGGTGAACCTGGTGCCTCCGAGAGTGGAGGCGGGAGGCCTTAGATTCGGTTTTGACGATTGATGATCTCAAGGCCCATGGCTTCTAGATGGAAAATAGATGCACCCTATGCATGCCGGATGAGGAGGATTGTGAAATTCTGGTATGCTTTGATATAAATTGAAATTCCTAGTTGACTCTATACTCGATTGATCCTAGGGGGGGGAATGGGCTCTACTCAGAATTTCAAACTTTAACTCTAATTATCTTACGATCCTAGTCCTTTTCTAATTAAGTGCATCTAATTGCAACAATTATATAATCAATATAACCAACTTGAAATAAATTATTTTTTCTACTTATTTGCAATATAAATATACATGCACTTATTTAATTCTAAAATTTAGACATTCATATAATTATAGTTACTTCTAAATAGAGTTAATTT
The DNA here is from genome assembly GCA_025762735.1 of Platanus orientalis. Classification (NCBI taxonomy): domain Eukaryota; kingdom Viridiplantae; phylum Streptophyta; class Magnoliopsida; order Proteales; family Platanaceae; genus Platanus; species Platanus orientalis. The sequence goes on along the minus strand of JAOXJP010057585.1, from coordinate 211 downwards.
TGATGTTACTACAAGATGAAAATAGTTACACTATTATACCATATTCAAGGTTGAACAAAACTGAAGCAATTATAACTTATCACACTTACATTACTTGGGGAGAATACTTGCAAGAAAACAAGCATAGAAAAAGCGAAATAAGGAGAAGAGGGAATACAAATGAGAGAGAAAGAGAAAGAGAGAGGTTAGGAAAAATCGTGTGTGTTACTTC
>JAOXJP010057574.1:0-15780 GCA_025762735.1 Platanus orientalis | reverse complement strand
AATACTTTAAAAATAATATAAATACTATAAAATTAATTAAATAATGTTAAAATATAGTTTTTTGTAAAATAAAAATTTAATGTTTAGAAAACTTATTTTATTTGTAAAATAGGTCATTATGTCTAACACAATGACATGTGACAGACTTTGTACCCACTGCAGCTGCCCGGTAGTGTCGGGTCATAGAGAGGTTCGGTCTAACTAGAGACTCCTATGCAGCATCGATTAACAACTCGCACGCAGAGCATGCTGCCGAAGAGTATATTAGAGAAGCACCAGAGCCTGCGATTGAGGATTATGTTAGAGAGGCGTTAGAGCCTGCTGTCGAGACGTCTAAGGATGTTAGAGGCGCGTGAGGATGCTATAGTCCCCGGAGCACCTACGGACCCGACGCTCCTCACTAGCTATGCCACACATATGGTTGCATCTATATGGCGGTATAAGGTAATGCTTTTAAGATTTAAAAATTTTACTTATTATTACTAGGTATATTAATAGTATTTGTTTCAATTGCAGGAGCGCAGCTTGCTAAAGTATATCAACCACGGGTTGAAACTAGTGGAGTGGGAGTTTGACCCTCCAGATGTGCAGACTGGGATATGACGGGGTTATATTCAGCGCTCCGGCCTATTTCCATTGGTTGATAGTTCCTATCCGGCAGTGAGCCGTGTTATATCTATATTCGTCAAGAGATGGTATCCCGAGACGAACACTTTTCATTTGTCATTTGGGGAGATGACTATCACACTCGATGATGTGAGCGCACTACTTTTTATTCTTGTGGTTGGGAACAGTGTCTCTTCCAACATATGGGTGCATGATGCACAGAGATTGGTAGCCCGTACATTTAAAGTGACAGAGGCGGATGCCATACAGGAGCTTCAATCTGTACATAGCGGGTCCCTCAGGCTGGAGTGGTTACGGAGCAGATTTTAAGGGAGGGTGGCTGACTTCTGTGGCGATGAAGTGATTAGATGCTCCGTTAGGGCATATTTGTTTTATTTGATCGGGTGCACGCTGTTTGCGAACAAAACAGCGACTCAGGTGCAGGTCGGTTATCTCTAGTGCCTAGAGGATCTTGATAGGGTCCAGACTTACGCATGGGGAGCCATTGCTTTAGCACATTTATATCGGCATTTAGGGATTGCCAATAAGTCGGATGTACAACAGATCGTTAGCTACCTTATGCTGATAGAGGGGTAGATATATGAGCATTTTTCCCTCATTCTGCACTAGTACATACGTTATCATCCCAATTAGCCATGCATCCACCATTATTTGTCGTGTAAGGAGAGGTTATCTTAGGAACAACGGGATGGTGCTCCAAGAGTCCATTGATGCGTTGGGCCCCCACCAAGTATTATGTTTATTTTTATATAGTGTATAGTTCAGTATTATCATCATTTTTTCATAATTATTTTTTATGTCTGACGTATATTTTAACTTGTGCAGGTCACATAGACACCGTACGATGATGATATTCAGTATCACCCGCTTCTTGAGGTTGCGGTCTACCATGGCATACTTAAATGCCTTGACGTCTTGGAGCTCTACCATCTGATGTGGGTGTTGAGGTAGTTTGGGCTATGACAAATCATTTCATCTACCCCACTAGGCTCGGGAGCGCCAATACTTAGTGCCAGTGCAGCGTCCTACCGTTCGACTCATGTTTTTTACGAGAAGGTGTGGGCGGTGTGGCAAAGCCACGTATTCTCGAATGAGCATCGGTATGTGCCGTCACCTTATCCTGGCGATTTTGTGCCCGATTACATGGACTGGTATACACGTGTATCACATCGATATGTATAGTATCCAGACAACATATCGCATGGAGCACCACAGATAGAGTCAGAGTCAACAGACCAGGTATATCATTTTAACACTCGTATTTCTCATTTTAGTTAGTTTTTGTTATTGCAACTTATATTTATCTGTACTTATTTCAACGTATTGAGTAGGCAAAGGATTTACTGAGACTGATTATCCAGGGTCCGACACGTGGGTACACACATATGTTGGATATGGTTACGCAGGTATGGGATATCCTGACCTGTCGTGCTAGCGAGTCCGTTGAGACGATGACATCTACACAAGAGTACAAACGGGAGATGAGGCGGATCACAGAGATGGAGATCATAGAGACTTAGTTTTTTTTCTGTTTTTATTAGTTGTATATGTACTTTATAGGGGATGAGGCCCCGAATACATTGTACTATTTTGTTTGGGGATGACCCTATTTATATAAATGACAGTTTTTGTTTCTTCGCATTTCTTCTTTACTTGTTATTATGATTAAATTTTTATACTCTAAAATCATGCACTAAAATATCGCAATCGCTTAATAAAAAAATAAAATAAAACGACTGTGTGGGGGATGAGGACCCTAAAAAATAAAAGATCGTAACTAAAATATAAAAACTGAAATAATATTAATATTAATTACCAAAGGAATGTGTGGATACAAGTTGTCAATACAAATATTGGACAATCAATGCACTGTGCAAGATACATCTAAGCTATGTTCCGGCTCAGTCAATCGTCAGTCAAATCCAATGTCTCTTGTGTTGCTACATCTTTGCTAACCACACGTCGGAATTCTTCAATCCGTGGTTCGTACGAATGTAGTACCCATCCCAATGCATTATCAGTCTAGTATCTATGCTAATATATTGTGATGGGTGGGATAGGATGACCCAGTAGGAGGAAAACCTGTAGACATAACAGTGAGTGAAGTTAAATGCAAAACATGATTAACTGTAATAGCACATTGCAACTTATATTTACCTGTACGAAGTGGTTGTTGCTCACGAAGCCAATAGCAAGTTCTTTATGGGTGGTAACAAGTTTAGGGTCCGATCGGAGTGGTAGGAATGTAAGACACTATTGCGCACTCAAAAGAGAGAAAGAACACAACAGTTAATAGGTCCACTTACTACGAATTAATTTTTAACATATACTAAGGACTTATTTTTACCTCTTATGCAATGAACTCATAACTGTAATCCACGACCATTTGATCACAAGTCTGGCTACATTGGGTGGGCTACAATCACAAGATTTATATTTAGTATAGTAATAGACAAAACAAATACTTAAAAAATCAGGTTTGTTTTTTATTTCATTTTTTATTATGTTCAGAGAGAGCAGACCGAGCATAGTAAGGTATGCTCGACCAACCTAACCAAGTAGACAAAAGTATGCTCGGTTAGGTTAGCCGAACACTACATAAGGTGCTCGGTTAGGCTGGCCGAGCAGACCCTGCTATGCTCAGTTAGCCTGGCTGAGCACACCATTGGTTGCTCAGTCTGGTCTCTCCAAACATGGTGTCAAAACTCAAAAAAAAATTATGATTTTACATACCTGCGTGCTTCCTTCTCGCTCTGGTTCACTTCCATTGTACTCCATTACTTCCACTTCTCTCTTGTAAATGCCTAACTTTCAAAATGAAGTGTTAGGGGGGAAGGATTTGGGAAGAAACCTAGAGAAGTAGAGGTGTATTGGGAGAGAAAGATATGGAGGGGATGAAGCATAACATTGGTTTTGGAGGGAGAGAGTGAGGTGGACTTAGAAATCAGTTTTCTTTTGTTTTTTTTTTCTTTCAAAAGGTTAATGTAGACTTTGTACAATAGGGTATTTTGGGAAAAGAACATATGAGGTTATAAGTGAGGTGGACTTAGAAAAAACTTTGGTGGAAATAGAACATCCCTTAAGGAAACTCAATTTCAGCCCAAACTCAGTTTGGCTCGGTCTGAAGTAGTTATAGAATATAATTTGGCCTGACTCGAAATAAGTGTAAAATATCGCCCTGCCCGAAATTGGTATAGTTAACCCAACAAATATAATTTTGGGCCAATTATTAGTCTAAATTTAGCACTCAAGCTAATTTTTTAAGTTTTTTAGGGACAGTTATAGGTCTGATATTATCACAATTTAAGGAGATTTGAATTCAGGTGGCCCGAACTAGGCATGAGACCCATGATTTTAAAATGGGTTAACTTCAGGCTTGAGCTGAGTTCAAGCACATGTAACTGAGCTTGGGTTAAGATTGGGCTGACCTTGGCCCAGCTTAGACCGGCCCGATTGACAGGCCTAGTTCTACTTTTAAATGAACAAGACGTTATATGTTTGCCAATGCCTCTAGGCAACTGAGGTATCATCCTTCTACCAAGACGGCCAGGTGCCAAATCCCCTTATGCACTGGGCGAGTTGTTGCCAGCCACTTTCGTTGTTGTATGGATTGTATGATTCTACCTATTGCCTATGTGCGGCTATCAAGTTATTTAAATCATGTGGGCCCGAGTAATCAAATAAAAAGGGTTAATTACATTATACTCATGGACTATTTGACAATATACAATCTCCCCCCTTGACAATCAAAAATATTGTAGACCTCCCTGCCGTAAAGATATGGTTACAAAAATTAACATGGGTGTGATTTTACCACGATACATATTGTTTTAAATCCTATTTTTTAAACAATAAAACAATTTTTTTTCAAATCCCAAAATTACCCTTAACGAATGAAAATCCACCCAAACCCATATGCGTGTACCTAATCCCATCTTCTTCCTTCTTCTTCCCTCTCTTTATTTGACGATGACTCTCCCTCAATACAACCTCTTTCTGTCGACGACTGTTGCTACAACTCTCTTAAAACTCACATCCACCAACGACGGCATTCCCCATTGCAACTCGCCGAAGCTATATTTCCCCATTATGACGTTGTCGAATCTCCATTCACCCACAACAAATGCTGTCTGAACTCCATTTCCCACTATGATTACTCCATCTTTATCCTTTTTTTGTGTGTGTTTGTTTGTTCTTTGAATGAGTCTAATCGATGGGGCTTTTAAGCCCTAATCAATAGATTGAGTTTGAGGCCCTACTCGAGCAAAATGTTTTAAGGGTTGGGCTTGGGTTGGCTCTAAACATTGTTGCTCGTCCACACAATCATTCTTTTTGTACACCTTTATTAGTTATAATGCTTAGACTTCTAAAATGCTCCATGGATTACTAGTAGGCTTAATGTTACTGACTCATTTGGCAAAAATGAGCTATCAAGTGATATTAATTCGTCATCATCCAATTAGTAAACAATCTATCTTGAATGTTGATATTGAATTTATGGTCATCCCAAAATGATATTGTTCACTGACTAGTTAAATCATTTGGATGAGTTAATTTTTAGTAGTTGTCAGCACCCAAATTTTGACTCAAACTCCTGTGCGAACCTCATAGGCACCCTGAGAATAGAAGTAGGTTAGACCTTAAGCAACCATGGTTTAGGAGAGTAGAACTCCTCTCCCTCAATAAGATCAATCAAGAGCCTTAAAACCTTCTAGTAACATTAAATAAAATAACTCAGTCCAACCATGACCCTAGAAAACTATGATGCAGTACGGAATAGCTAAGGTAGGTGAGAAGCATCAGATCATCACTAATGCTACTACAACGTCACATATGAAAAATGTGAAAGCAATCAATAAGAAGCCATATAATGATAAACCTCTTTTTTTGAATTTTTCTACATTCTCTCTATAACAGCTAGTTTTTGCTTTCTATAAATAAGGTGTTAGCTTGATGGAAGAAGAAAAAAGAGTGGAAGATGTATTTTGTGTTGTGGAAAGCTATGAACTCCATAGAAGTTTAATGGTCCTCTTGTTGGTAAGTGAGTCTCAACTTTGGGTGAGAGAGTCCCCAAGTAAACCCTTAATGAGTTGAGTGGTCTTCTTGTCGGTGAGTAAGTCCTAATCTTGGTTAAGAGAATCCCTAAGTAAACCCTTATATTCGTTGTGTTTGGGTTGTAATCATCCATCTATCAAGTCAATACATTAATTTTATTTTTTTCCCTTATTTTTTATTACTTTTTATTTGCCTTAATTTTTGAATATTTGAGTTGCATCAAATTGGTATCAAAGCAAGTTCAATAAAAAATGAAGTATACATTCGAAGAAATTATGGAGTGGTCGTTCTCATCAACACACATGGTGGAAACCTTTGTCGACAGGACCAACCCTTCATTTTTTATGAAGAAATTGGTATTGATAGATGCATTGACAATGATGTCGACATCCTTTCAATTATAATTGGGAGAATTGTTGCCTTTGATTCCTTTGCAAGTGTTGCAATAGTTCATTTTTTTTGTTGGTAATGGAAATTTCATTTATCAAAAGAGCCAACATCAGCATTACAACCCTCCAAAGACAACCGAATACCCTCTTGACAAGAAGAGGGACTATGAAGTCTAGATTGAGCAAGAGCGTGAGCCACACTGTTGGCTATACGACTAACATGGACTACCTTGCAGTTAAGAAGATCATATTTCCATTTGAGACAATCAACAACCACCGATTTAGAAGACCAAGGGCATAGCTCTGAGACCCCGTTTAGGATATTAACTGTTGAAAGAGAATCCGATTCAACAATCACCATCGAATAGTTTAGCTTTTACTTGGAGACGTACAAACAATACACCAGCAAAACTCGAGGACAAGTTTTCTCCCACCCAGAGAAAATGATGGATAAGGTAGGTGAGAAGCACCAAATCATCATTAATGCTCATCCAACATCGTCTATGGAAAATGTGAAAGCAATTAATAAGAATCCATAAAAGGACAAACCTCTTTTTTGGTTTTTTCTATCTTCTCTCTATAATTACTAGTTTAACGACTAGTTTAATTGCTAGTTTTTGCTTTTTATAAATAAGGTGTTGGTTTGATAGAAGGAAAAAAGAGAGGAAGATGTATTTTGTGTTGTGGGAAGTTATGAGCCTAATAGGAGTCTAGTGGTCCTTTTGTTGGTGAGTCCCAACCTTGGGTGAAAGAGTCCCTAAGTAGACCCTTGTTGAGTTAATTGGTCCTCTTGTTGATAAGTAAGTCTCAACCTTAGGTGAGAAAATCTCCAAAATAGAACCTTATTTTTGTTGGGTTTGAGTTGTAATCGTCTATTTATCAATCCGATACAATATTTTTCTTATTTCCCCTTATTTTTTTCTTAGTTTTTTTTAATTACTTTAATTTTTGAATATTTGAATTGCATCAGGTTAGATAGTACCCTTAAAACATATCTCTTGAATAATAGACACAGTGGTCCAATGTGCAAATAAATGTAAAAGTACCAGCTTTAGGCCTCATCCCTTGCTCATTTCAATCTTCTTATTCTTGAAAGCCCCAACTACCCTAATCATGTTTTTTCACTCATCTTCCTATGCAATCAGCCTACCACCTATCCCAAAACTCGTAACAGCTTTATCCCACAACATTCATATTCACATAAACCTCTACTTTTACCTCCTTATCCCCAAAAAATTCAACCAAAAATTACTAGAATGTCCATTTATTAAATGTCAGCCACCATGCACATATCAAACACCACTTATAACCCTACCTCTACATACAAACCATCCCAGAAACCTAAAAAGCACCGTTTGTTTGTAACCACTGAAGGTCGAAATACCAAAAAGTGGACTCAGGTAAACATCTATCTGATTTAGGCAAAATTAGTTTCTCCAAAAAGATAGTTTTCCACATCTCCTTGTGTAAACATGTCGGATCAACTCACTATCTAGCCCGTACATAATCTGTGAAGACTCCAACAAATAATTCTACCATGTTTCCCCTCCAAAACCCATTCAAGTGTTTTCTATATCTCCCGATTATCGAACATACAATAATCTAAGGATATCGGATCGCATATCAAAGTTGATCACTATGTCCAAAACATTTAAAAAAACATGGAAGTATGCCCGTTCACAGTCATCGAAGCTTGGAATACCAAAAGGTAGGCTTGAACCAAATTCATGGATTTTCCTAAGATTTACTATCATAAACCCAACCCATTTAATTCCATGTAATACATCAACCCACCTACATCATTAATCCAAACTCCATTTCCCATTTACTAAATCAACCCTAAGAATCTCACCATCACTTCTCTTACACCCTCTCTCCTCTCATCATGTCCTCTCTTATATCTAGTCTCCTCCCATTAATACTTATGCCAATGTGACATCCCTTCTCAATTCATTTAGAATCTTCTCTTACACTCTCTACCCCTCACTTCTCTCTTACACTACTTCACTCCCTCTCTCCTCCCATCAATACTCATTCCATGTGATGCCCCTCATCTCCTTTCAATAGGAATCTTCTCTTACACACACTTTCTCTCCCCTATCACTTCTCTCTTACACCACTTCACCTCCTCTCTCCCTCCATCAATACCCATTCCATGTGGCACCCCTCATCTCCCTTCAATAGGAATCTTCTCTTACACACACTCTCTCCCCTCTCACTTTTCTCTTACAACACATCATCACCACTCTTACACCCTCTCTCCTCCCATTTATGACCTTGCCACGTAGAATAGATCATCACCCCTTGTCATATCAATCTCTTGTTGGTCAAACCCATCATCACCCTCCTTTGATGATCAAATCAATCCCTTTTCCTCTCAATCATACTGGTGCCACTTGGCACACCTCCCATTGGCCCATCTTGAGACACATTGGTTCTACTACTCCCTTGCTACATGGCACCCATTTAACCCCTCCAAACTAAACCAAGAGAAAGCACACTTAGACCAGTTTTGGCCTAACCCAAGACACACCCTAAGCCCATTTAGGATATATCTAACCCACCTAAACCTACCCAACCCAAACTAAACACTCCCCTAAATCCAATCTATCTAAACCTAATTTGACATCCACAAATATATCATTTTCTCCTATAAATAAAAGGGCACCCCAACGTTTGAAGGGTTGGAGTTCAGGGATTTTTTGGCGCGGAAGCCCTATTGGTATGCTGCCTCAACTATGGGTAACCTTAGTTCTCCTTCTTTTATCCTTCCTCTAAGCCCTATAATGGATTTTTTGAGTGAATTTAGTGGTCTAGTTACAACCTCTTGTAGTTGGACCCCCTTTGAGAGAACCACCACTATTTCTCCCCTCTATTCAAGCCCTCCTCAATGCCTTCAAGCTTCGATGAGCTCCGCACAAAGCTCTGGGAAGGATTATGACCAGCCAACTATGTTTCTCATTCACTTATTTTTTTTCTTCCATTTGCATGTTATGCATGTTGATTTTCATGCATTTTCTCCTTATTTAAGAGCCATCAAACACACATTTTAGTTTCCTCTTAATCCCATGGCCTTTGGATTCCATCTTGTAGTCCAACGTGATGGAAATCAAACCTATGAATTTGACATCCTACCCAAATGGCCAAATATTAACGCCTATTCATGAGCCAGGACCATGGACAACCGCTAGGCCCTCATGGTATTTTATAGGCATTTGGCTTATGATGACACCTTATGGGGTCTATCTTCTCTAAATTCTCTACCATATGTCATGTGCCATGTTTTCTTTTACATATGTGCTCTCCCATGCCATCTCCATGCCTATACATGTCATATCATGCCTTGTCTTTGTAGGACATATGGCATATATGGTTACCATGCTTGGACTAGTTTTTATGACATGCTTTAAGTGCTTTTATCATCTTTCATTACCATGTCTAGTTTCTTAACATAGATTTGCATTGATTCCTTGCATATACTACTTATGTATAAACTATCTTGTATATGCTTTTATGCTACTTTTATATACTATGCCATGTGTGTGTGCTTGTTGACTCATGAACCATGTTGCTGGTACCCACTACTGTAAGTAGTCTCTTCCCTTCTATGTGTTTCAACATGCTTCACCCATTACACTAAAAGCCACCCACAATCAAGCCTATTCAGTGTAGATGCATGTTTATGGCAACTACATAAATAGGAGTCAACCAGGACAAGTAAGTGTTAGGGGCTGAGGTAATAAACATGCGTTTGGCCTTCTCAAATTCCTAGTCTCAGTGCTTAATGCATATTTACCCATAAGACATGTTAGGGGTTTGAACTTGATATACCACTACTAAGTCACACTGGTTTGACCCACTCTTAACTCCAAGTTTTACTCATGTTTAGGCCTTAGAGATAGTCATGGTTGAGTTTGGGAGCCCAAGTTTCCTACTCAGGTGTTGGCCCTACTGTGACTCCAACCTTGGGCCCTAAATGTTCAGCTAACCCACAAGCATGTTCTCTTAAAGACTATCTTGGTATGTCATAGTTCAACCCATATTTGATTGCTTGAGTTACTTGTTTACACAACGAGAGATACTATGTAAGTATGCCTAATGGACTCAAATGAATCTACCTTGATCCACTCTCGTAGCCAATTATATTTTAACTACCAAAACTTGCACATATACACATAACCCCATGAGAACTACATGTAGCTTGACCTTGAAAAAACCATAGAGACCAGAACCATAGGATTGGGTATCTAAGTAGCTCTTAACTATGTCTTGAGTTCAACCACAATAATTAAATAACCCCAAGGGTCTATCTCTCTTAGAAGAAAGAGATCCTCACATGGGACCTACCTTTGTGGTCCTATAACAACCAAGACCCATCAATGGGTAAAAACTACCCAAACTGGGCACTTTTATGCCCAAAAGCCTAAAAGGGCTAAACCACAAACAGGCTATAGGAAAAATTCCCTTTAGGGTGTTTGGGCATGTTCTCTATGTGTCCACACACCTCTAACAGAACACAACTTTCATCCATAACATACACACCAAATGTATAACCAACCCATATTCACCATCATATAAAATATTTTGACTGGACCCATTCCATGACTAAACACCCAAAGTGTCTTGCCACAAACAAACGCCATCCAATTAACAAACAAATTCCAGACAAGGTACCCTTTTGAGGCATTTGAACATGAATTTTGCCCATGTCTGAATTCAGAGCAAACACCTCAAAAAAATCAATTAACAATAAGCTATAGCATACATGAATAGGAAAAAACATCCTAAAAAGGTGGGTGTGTTGGGGTTCTTAACACCTTCACCAACTATAACTCTACAACTTACCCAATCTCTGCTAACCCAGATCAATATAGGAGTCGAGCCAATTAAGACCTTAGGGTCTAAGCTGCCTTCCCCAAAAAGGAAGACAATTGATGTCCAACTCCATTAGTAAAACCTGAACAAGAGAAACCTCAAGTCCTACCCTAACCCTAATGCCCATAGTCTATGACTCCGCTGGGGATAATATATTGTTGGATCACTAAAAATATGTTTGTTATACCTTCTTGCTTGTTTTGCCTATTTGTCTTCTTATTTCCTTAGATGTTTACTACTTTCCCTAATATGACTTTTCATAATGACTGCTTACTGCTTTTCCTGCCAAACAAAAATTGCTATGCATGTAACATATGATAGAGAACATGCTTACATAATTTAGGGCCATCTCCACTAAGTAAGATCAAAACTTTCATCTAACCACTTGATCAAAGACTTATATCGTAAGCTAGAAAAATACATAAGGTAAATCTAGGACATATTCAATTAGTTAGTAAGACCAAGATTCGCATCCAACAACTTGTATTTAAGACATGTATGCTTTATTATTATTATTTTTATAACGAATCTTAGGAATCATAAAGGATATACACTGCACATTGCACTCATGAGCCCTTTCTTTATATTTGTCATCCCTACCAATGGGTCAACATTGTCACTTATTTAGGACGGGGAGACAATGTTGATACCATTACCATTGTTTTGGCTATGTATAGGTTGCGTAGCTCCACCTAGTTACTGTCCTCATGATCCGATCCCTCCTAGTATAGGGAAGTGTTTAGACTAGCCCATTTGACTTATAGATGGTAACTAAACTATCATAGTGATACATAACTAGTGTGTCTAAAGGATCCAGATCTAGGGTATTGCTTTCATGTTTATCTTTTTGCTTACTTGCATGTATATGTTAAAAGAACCAATAATTCATAGACAAAAACTATGATTATTTTCAATTACTATATATACTGTTGTTTTCCAATTTTTGTAACTTTACTTTCAAGTTATTTCTCATCCCTTTTCATAACTTAACAACATTAAAAGACAAGAACGTTCACTAATCTTATCACATGACCAAGAATCCAAAAATAATCTTTTCATTTCATTCCTTCCGTCATATGTTCATTAGTTCTCATCAATTACACAACAAACATTTTTCTTCTTTTTTCCATTACAAAAATACAAAACATTAAAAAAAGGCAAAATAACATTGGTCTCTCTTTCTAACTCTCTCCGTCTAGTGCTTCTTCCTCCTTTGGTAGACCCTCTTCAAGAAGGGAAAGCCATGCCTTCAAATTTTGGAGAGCCACAGCCTCGACTACAAGGGGAATGACAACCTCAGGTGTCCTAATATCCTCCGTCCCTATAGAGGGAAAAGTTTCATCACCCCACAACTCATAAATATCAATGTTTATTCCCCTTGGGTAGCTTCATAAGGGATCGTCTTTCTCCTCGGTCCCCCAAGCCAAGCCTTCAGCCATGTCTCCGATAGCCCCGTCTGCCACTCCACTATTATCCGCTTCTTCCATGTGCATGGCTCCCCCTTTCCTTAACTAAAAGATCAACAAACACAACATATAATGCAACCCAATTTAAAATAAGAATAATGCATCCAAACTGTATTGAATCCCCTTAACAAAAATGTAGTACCATCTAAAATCCATATTTACCTTCGTCATTCTTGCCTCATGCTCCTCCTCTTATGTCTCGGCAAGTTCGGTCGTTTGGTTCATGGTTTTATAACTAGCCACCAACTTCAAGACCCTGACAAGGTCTACCCATGATACCTACATAATAAATACAAATCATTAATATAAATAAAGAATACATTAACCAAAGAAAATACATAATGAAATTTTCTAACTTAACCACACCTCCTTCACGGACTGCTAGGGCATCCACCACTCAAGGTAGCTATTCTCTATAATAGTCTAGTTAGTGGTCACGCCTTGATGATCCACTAACGGTTCCTCAATAGACATCACCTGTAGTGTATCTACCACAAAGGAGGAAGGGCCACCCATCTCTATGGTCCCTCTCTTTCTAGCATCGAGGTGTGAGGTTCCCGCATCTCCTCTGCCCCAAGACTTTCTCTGACTGGGATTTCTCCTTCACCATCAGCTCCTACTTGGGCTCCCTCTCCCTATGCTTCTACTTTTGCTACTTCCTCCACGCCAAACTCTTAAAAACACATAACATATCAAATCAAATTAAAACCAAGATAATTAACACAAATTTTAAATCAAAATCAAACAGAAAATGACTATTCCAACTCATTATAGGGTTGATTGGCTAGTCTCCATCATGGATTGCATCAACATTTGCTTATCTTTTGAGGAGTGTTCTTTCTCATATGACAAGAGATCTACTACTAAGTCAACGCATGTGCTGGCTGAATTTGGTTTGAATTGTAGTGGTCCTCCAACCCTCCCTATTTGGTTTGATGATACTCTAAGGGTGGACAATAGTTTCCCTTGGGCTTCTATCCTGGTTTAATGTATTTCTTAATTACCAAAAAAAGATCTGCTGTGCAACAAAAAACCACAAAAGATGAAACCCATCCTCTTTTTTCATCCTATCAAAAGATACAACAAAACATTGCCACAATGTACCCTTACACATAGTGGGTCTCTTTTCCTGTTTGTATTGTATCTTTCATCATATATTTAGACTAGCATAATTAATAATATTATTTTTCTTTGGAGCTTCGTGCTGTCCCAGCCCTTACCCCTAGTTAGTTGGGCTCATTCAAGTAAAACGGATTTCCTGGAGCGAAACTGAAGCACGGGCACTGGGTGACACGTCAGTGAAAAAAGTGAACCACCACAAAAAGTGAATCAGTGTTGGTTTTTTTTTTTTATTATCACTTTTCTACCCACATGTCACCCAGTGCACTTGTGTTTCAGTTTTGCTCCAGTAAAAGAGCTACAAGAAATCCGCTTTGCCATTCGAGTGGAATGTTTTATAACTTGTAAAGTGGATTGCCTGCAACAAAACAACGTGCGTTGACCCTTAAGCACCAAGCGCTGGGTGACATATGGGGAAAAAGTGAAAAAACACCCAGAACTGGGTACTAAATATGGCAGTTCATGTGTGTGTGTGTGTGTGTTTCTGCCATGTATCACCCAATGCCTGACACTGGAGGGTTGCTGCATGCTTTTTAACTGTAGAAAATCAGCTTTATTTTAACTTGTCCTTGTTTGATGCTGGGAGAATTTGGGCGGGGTGAGGTGATTAGAGAGGTGGGATTATTAAAAATATAATATAGAAAAATATCAAATAGAATTTCCACATTGAGAACCACTTTAAAAGAATATATCTAAATTAGGATTCCAAGCCAATAATCATGAAGATGTTCTCATGTACAGAGTTCAAGGCCCATTGTTGAATGGGTCTCATAAAAGAGATTTCCTATGCCAAAAACTAACATGGATGTATGATTTTAAAAACATCAAGTCTGCCATTCTTTTTAATTTTCCCCCCAAATCCCGTAGAGTATTTTATTTTCTTAAATAAATAGTTCCTTTTCTTTCTTAAATAAGCGGTAAGAGTGCATAGCTACGGTTCATTGGTTCACATTTATCCGAGCCATGTAAAAAAAAAAGTGATGCGTCCACCTAAACATCCTTAAGATGTTTTTTTCTTTCTTTCTTTCTTTCTTTCTTATGATTAAATCCATAAAAATAATCCCTGCACGATAGAGGATGGAGCTAGTATTATGTGTAATTTAGGATGTGAACAAGCCGGGCTTTGCTTAGTCAACCTTAGGCTCGTCACACAAGGATTTAGCCCAATGTTAGGTAACCAAGCAAAAAAAGAAGTTTCGAGGGTTCTTCGAGGGACCCAACCTCCTACAGATGAGTTTACGTGCTGGAAGGATATCTCCTTCTCAGCATGACTATTATCAATAAAACTCCCTCCCTCAAATCTGGGAGAAAATTACATGACTCAACGACTTACCCAAATACCCGGTCTACATTAAAGATGCCCAAAAAAAAATAAAAAATCATCATATCCCAACTCCTCACCTTATATCCTAACCTAACTCAACCACTTTATTTTACATGACGTTGTGCCGGCAGCAAAAAGTGCCACATAAACTTCACTCAATAACTCAAAACAACCTAAACGTACTTATGCATGAGCCATGCATGGCTGAACACATCCCCATGCAACAACTGGTAACATCCATGGCTAGACACGTTACATTCCCCGGTTCTCGATAAAACAGTTGTCCTCGACTCTAGAGGTGGAAAAACGGTGTTGGAAAGACTGCAAGAACTCCCATGTGGCTTCTTCGCGTGGCATGCAATGCCATTGCACCAACACCTTAGTCACTGCTCTATTCCCTCGCTCAACCATTTGTCACTCTAGAATGCACTCCGGCTCTGCCACTATCACCCCTTCTTGATCTGTCTCCGACAACTGTGTCTGGACCGTGACCTTTTCTCCCAATTTCTTCTTTAGGCAAGAGACATGAAAGGTTGGATGTATGTGGGCCTCACTTGGCAATTCTAGCCAGTAGGCCATGGTTCCAATCTTTTCCAAGACCTTAAAGGGTCCATAAAACATGGGAGAGAGCTTCATGTTAGTGCGCAGGCTAACCGTGTGTTGCCTATATGACTGGAGCTTCAGGAAGACCTAGTCTCATACTTCAAACTTATGTTCGGTCCTGTGGTGGTCGACTGAAGACTTCATTCGTTGTTGGGCCTTCGACAAGTTCTCCTTAAGAAGCCCCATGATCACATCCTGACTGTAAAGTTTCTTGTCCAATGTATTGACGCAGCGGAATAGCAAAAAGAAGAACATGTTGTCTCCTTTGTTGGGAAAAACCCTAAACTTCACCAAGGAAGAGAAACTCGTTCTAAAACTTTTA
>JAOXJP010057564.1:0-15781 GCA_025762735.1 Platanus orientalis | reverse complement strand
TTTCTAATTGTAGTTAACAAATCAGTATAAATTTGAATTAGTTCATTACAAATCATCACCTCATGGCTATAAATGCCATGGGAAACTCAAATGAAATGGTTACATTTCAGGTGACTGCCAAACAGGCTATTAGAGTATTAAAATTCAAATCAATGAACTTGGGGGACATCTAAGAATGTGGGTTTAGAGAACATTGAAGAAGATGGGCCATAAGTCAATAATGTAGTTGATATAGAATTGAATTCAATGTTGACGAATATATAAATATATGTGGCTCTCACCCTTCAGAAGCAAATCCCATTTGAACTTTCTCTTTGAACTTCAAACCCAACAACCCCCAACCCACCAAAACAAAAAAAACAAAAACAAAAAACAAAGTTCATTTGACCATTTTACAAGTGTCACACAAAGAAAAACAGAGAAAAACAGGTCCCTCTAGTGCTCATAGCCACATGGATGCCATGTGGCAACCAAGACTGCAATTTAAGTGGTTGAAAAAAAAGGAGAATGGGTGCGAGGTAAGATTGTTTCTGCTTAGTGCTTAGAAGGCGCCATGTATCTCTGGACCATGTGAAGAAAGGCTCCCTTCGTGGGACATTGCAAGCGTAGGCTTCTGTAAAGAGGCACACTCTCTCCTCTCACAAGCCCACAAAGAAAGGAGATAAAGACTCACAAAAAGGGTTACAAAGTGAGGCGCCATGCCCTTCTAATAAAGCTAGACAACTGTTCCTCACATATACACTATCCGACTTTTCATTTTGAATCCAAAACCAAAAGCCAACGTAGCCTGAATCAGCTACTTCACTTGGTACAACTAGCTGAAAGGATTTAGTGGGCCAAGTGTTTCATAATGGCATCGTCTTCCCCTTGGTGGAACAGCAGTAGGGGACGTGAGATGCTGTACTTCTTGCTTGAGTTTGGTGGATATAAGCTATGCGTGTGAGGTGAGAGAGGATAGTCTGCAATTCAAACTCCTCTACAGTCATGAATGGGTCCATCATTACCACAAACGTGGATCATTTTTTTCACCCTTGATATTTGAAGTCCAAACTTCAATCAAACCAAACCCACGCGTTGTGGATGTTAACTCATACTTTCCTCTAACACCTTAGGGTGTTGGGAGTTAATTGTTAATTTACTTCTTAATATGGTATCAAGGCAAAGTTAGGTCTGCTTTGAATCTCTACGGATGTAATTATTCTCTCAAGCTTTTTTTCAACCCCTGAGGAGGAGTGTTGAAATAAAATAAATATATTAACTCATATCTCTTGCCAACGCCCCAGTGCTCTGGGGGCTGAGGCATCCATCTTTCATAGGGAAGACCCAAGGTATTTCCCTGGAAAGGGGGTGGGGTTGTCCTTGGTTCTGACTGGCTTAGGCTAATCCTGTTTCTAGCGGCTGTGATGATGTGGCCCATGTGGCCGTATCAAAAAAGAAAAAAACTCACATCTCTCGAAGCACCTTAGGGTTTTGGGAGAATATGTTAATTTACTTCTTATATTTAAATATAATAAGTATATTAATTCTTATCTCTCATTCATTATCCTCTTTAGAGTGAGCATTCAATTATAATAAGTGCATTAATTCTTACTTCTCTTACCACCTTAAGGTTTTGGGAGAACTGGTTAATTTACTTGTCAATAGGTTTGTGACTGTGACAGGCCTGTTTGTGACTTCGAAGGATTTCAAACTGTACGCAATCTTCTCATGTGAGGCAAGAAATTAGCTTTGTAGCTTATAATACATCATGTGCATTCTTTACAATAAGCCATATGTTTCGTACAAACACCATTCCTTCGTATATTTATTTGGGCGGTTTTAGTGTGTTCTTGGTGAACAATATCTTTAAAAAGCATTAAGGATACCTCAAATGACATTTAGGATGGTCTTAACTAGGTGATGGTTAGGACACCACATTAGCTGTGATAGTGATGACCCTACATTGTGGAAAAAAGTGAATCACCACTTCTTGCACCCAATGTTGAAAGTTTTTAAACTTTTTTCCACCACATACCGTCCTGCATTTGGCACTAAAAATTTGTTGGTACTTTTTTTCACAATAGGAAATCTGTTTTAGGGACAGGGAGAGAATATTAGTACAAAGCATTTTGTTCCATTAGGCTGGATCTTGATTGTCATAACTTGCCCGTTAAAAGACAATTAATGTTACAGTAGACAATCCTGAAAAAGAGACTCATCGTGAGAGATAGAAAGAAGGGGGGATGAATGGGAAATGTCTCCTTTCACCCATCTGTCGGATACATTTTGGCATCTGTATGATAAGTTAAAAAAAGACACGTGCGTGAAAGACGGGACGCATTTCACTACCCTCATGTGTTCTGTGATCTGTGATGAAAAAGTCTCCGTAGTGTTTTTGGTGGGCTCTCTATATCCCATGTGCATTTACCCTTTTTGAAATCAAGTCACCTTCTGCTTGGATATGGTTGGATTTACCACCATTTCAAATTGAAATAATTCAAACCTGGTAACAAGGTTCCTCATTTAGGGGTGGTAATGTTTGACACAACCCATGAATCCAACACGAAATAAGCGGGTTAGGATTGACTGTAAACAGGTTATGGGTCAAAGTGGGTCAGCCTGCTTTGATACGATCAATATATAAATGGGTTGGGTTCAGGTTGAACTATATAATTGTATATCTTTTTAACTTAAGATGAATTTGACCTGTCAATATGAATTACCACATAACCCATGAATCCAACACCAATTCAATACAGAATAAGCAGATTAGGATTGATTGTAAACAGGTTTTAGGGGTCAATACAGATTAACCTGTTTTGACACAATTAATAAATGGGTCAGATTTGGGTTGAACCATATCATCAAATACCCTTGTCTCAACACGAATTGCCACCCCTAGGTTCAACACGACAAGACATGAATTGCCACCCCTACGTTCCTATAATGAGCTGAGATAGTCTCGTACTGGTAATAAATCTTGATTTCTTACAACCTAATTTGCATGTGCCTCTAAAAGTGAAAATCATGTTTTTGGACAGTGACTCCCATTTTGGGGGGCACATGTGCATAGTAAAATTTTGAGGCTGGATTTGATAAGACAACTTAGAGAGTGGCTAAAGTTGGAATGACATTAGGGCAGACACATCAGTGCCAAAAGTGAAAAACATCCCCCAAAAAGTGTATTTCACTTTTTCTGCACCGATGTGTCAGCCCTTATGTCATTCCAACTTTAGTCACTCTCTACGTTGTCGTATCAAATATGGCCTCAAATTTCTTGCAAATAGGAGAGGATCTTAGGGGTCCTATAATTCACCAGCTGAGCTCTCTGCTACACCTGAAATTCGGCTACCGGAAACTGCCAACTTTGGTGGGCCGCACCAGTCTTCCCGTCAGTCACGCTCCACAACAGTGCACCACCAGGGCTAGATGCTTGAAAAGGAGGGTCTACCAAGAGGCAGAGATGGCTCACATGGTTGGGTTACGAAGCACGTAAGGATCTGTTTGACGGAGCCCCCCAGAACTTACCAAGAAAGAAGTTAATTAATTAATTATGGCTAAAAAATAATAATGACGACCAAAAAGGCCGTGGACGGCAAAAGCCAGACAGCATTTTTGACGGAAATCTTACTTAAAGATCACACACTTTTGCTGACAGTGGACAGTGGTTCCGTGACTGGATTTTCCTTTTGGATTCACCCACCCTACGTAGGAGAGGTTCAAGTCGTCCAATCAAACCCTTGAAATGTGAAAGTACCACTCCTTCCTGCGAAACCAGCGGGCAGGGCTGTCGACGAGCCGAGGCAAAGTTAGGTTCAGGCTCAGGAGAGGGCCCAGTTCGGCTCAGGCTGTGTGGCTCCTCAATTTTTTTTATTTTTAATTTACACAAAATTCAAGCTAAGAGATGTGTTGTTATAAATTTAAAGGTGGCAATTCGTGTTGGAGGGTCAGGTGTAGCGTCAAGTTAAGGGTATATGATTCAACCTAAACACAACTAAGTTATTATTCAGGTCCAAAAGGGTTGACCCGTTTTAATCCAAAACACAATTATACTAAGTCCTAATCCATTAATTTTGTGTGGGATCCACGGATCATGTGTCTAGGATGGTAATTTGTGTTGGCGGGTTGTGTTCATGTCATGTTGAATTAAAGGTTTATGATTATATGGGACAACTCGAACATGACCCATTTATGTCAACCCGTTTTGATCCAAAACAAAATTAAAATATAAACCCTAATCCAATACTTTCGTGCTGGTGTTCACAGTTATGTCAAACATTGTCACCCCCACTTATTGGTACTGATGTGTGGGCCTAATGTCATTCTTACTTTAGGCACTCTTTAAGTTGTCCTACAAAATCTGGAGTGGCTTAGTCATAATGGATCAAGGGCTGAGCACCTCTTCAGCTTGGGAAATAAGGTAGGTTGGGCATGGATACGTGGGATGGCAAGACCAACCTTGGCATGGACATTTGGGAGGGCAAGGCTGACTTTGGTACGGACACTCGGGACAGTAAGACCAACCTTGGTAAGGGTTCTCGGGTCAGCAAGCCCAACATTATTGCAAGCGGATGACATCCCATCACGGCCACTGACCCCTTCTAACAAATAAGGAAGAACAATAATGGTTGCGAGGTCCATACAGAGATTCGAACAACACATCCTGAATGGCCAGATAGCAGGCACCAAATTTGGAAACGACCAACCAGCAAGAGCCACGATCATAGCTCCTGCAACACATTTGGAAGGCCAACTGGCCATCCAACACGAAAATCTAGCCCAGCCTGAGAATTGGGGATAAATACCTTAGCTATGCACCATTTCAACCCTATAAAAAGACACTGATTCTCAAAGATATGAACAAATTCCTAAATACTTTGACATTTATTTATTAAGAAACTGATTCCTTGACTTTGACATAGGAGAGACTTAGGTTAGTAGCACACCGATGATCAATTTAAGTTCTTGTTTGCATGTTTGCAGGTGTTTGAAGATCTCATATACCGTACAATCATTTGAAGAGCACGGTTCTTACATCATCAAGTTACAGACTAATACAAGGTGTGTCTTTGAATTTGATGCCCCAATTTGGTCAAATAAGTTTTTTTTATATAAAATCTGTGAATGATTGCTACGATCATATGTTTTGAGTGTGGTGCCTTTTTGGGCACCGACTTTTTGAGTTGAATGTTTATTTTGACGGGATCGGTTGATGAGCGCTTCCCTTAACAAATGCTCATCACTGCTCTTTTTCAGGGTCAAACACATCAGCATTGAAAAGTGATTTTTACTTTTTTGGGGGTGTATATTTACTTTTTGGCGCTGATGTGTCCGCCGCCTGACAAAAAGCAGTGGTTAGCATTCGTTAAAATGAGCATTTTTTATCCATTCACTATTTTGACGGTTTTAATGCTATAGACAACATGTATTAGCCAATGGTATGGTCACACATTGGTTAATACTTGTATTTGATCACAGAGGATGTATTTATAGTTACAGATTGGTCAATATTTGCATTTGGTCACAGACGATATATACCCTTAATGGGTCAACATTTTAGTGGACTGAGCCCACTGATGCTCGGCTCAGGCTCACTTCTAGAAGAGCCCATTAGGAGGTTTAGGCTCAGCTCATGATGAGCCTGACCTGCCAACCCAACCAATGGGAATTTCCTAAGCTCCTAGCCAGTGAGTGTGTTTTCAAAGGGTGGGAGGGACTAGACTGCACGTGTTACCACCCGCGAGTTAAGTTCATTTTCTCCCTTCACGTAATGTCTAGGTTATAGTCATACTTTTGTACGGATAAGAAAAGGCTCCAATATTTTCCAATTTTGGCTTCGTCTTAACTGGCTTTCAACTGTCAAAGTAACTGAAAATTAAACATTTGAGTATTACTAGTATTTAAAAGACATTAACATTTGTCTGTATTTAGTTATAATTTCTAGTAGTAAAGTAATGATTGTGGTTTTCTATAGGTTAATGACCATAAGAGAGCATTTTATCTTATATATATATATATATATATATATATATTATTTACGTGTGATTAGGAGGATAGAACAAGTCCACATCAGCCGGCCATATCACAGGGCAGAGAAAAATCTCCATATACTGAAAATTGAATGTCTCAGTCACAGAGACGCCTTCCTTTAATTTAAATTCGTAAAGTTAAGGGGGAAAAAAGTGGATTCATACTTTTCAATGAACCCTCCTCAACCCCTCTATATTAATACTTGGAGAGAGCGTTCTTCATGAGAGTGTCTGCAACTAGAGAAGAATAAAACAAACAAGAGAAGAGAATTTCTCAACCACCATGTGTAACCCAAACACCACCACCACCGCCACCACCAATGCAGTGATCGGAAAACACGCACCACCGCTAAAAACCCACCACTATTTGGCTCTTTTTTGTGAACCCACCAAGCCAAAAGACCTTCAATGTCCAAAACCAGACCCCAATAAACAAACCCAATTCACATACTCAGATATCATCTCTGAAACTAAATCCCTCTTCAAACTCTCCTTCCCTATAATTTTAACAGCTCTCCTCGTCTACTCACGCTCTATAATCTCCATGCTATTCCTAGGCCACCTAGGCGACATGGAACTGGCAGGGGGCTCTCTGGCCATAGCCTTCGCTAACATCACTGGCTATTCAGTTCTCTCTGGCCTAGCTTTGGGTATGGAGCCCCTCTGTGCACAAGCCTTTGGTGCTCAACGCCCCAAGCTTCTCTCTCTAACCCTTCATCGCTCTGTAATTTTTCTTCTCCTCTCTTCACTACCCATCTCTCTTCTCTGGCTCAACATGTCCAAACTTCTTCTTTTTTTGCACCAAGATCCCAATATTACCCTTCTAGCCCACACGTATCTTCTGTACTCTCTTCCAGAGCTCTTTACCAACTCGTTCATCCATCCAATCCGCATTTACCTACGAGCCCAAGGCATCACCCATCCGCTTACGTTTGCGTCATGCGCCGGGGCAATCCTCCACGTGCCGGTAAACCTCCTCCTCGTTTCGCACCTCCGCCTCGGCGTTGCCGGCGTCGCCGCAGCTTCCGCCGCCTCGAACTTCTTCGGGTTGATGTTCCTCGTCGCGCACGTGTGGGGTGCTGGGTTGCACGTGCCAAGCTGGACGCCGCCGGACCTAGAATGCTTGAGCGGGTGGAAGCCGCTCCTCCAGCTCGCCGCGCCGAGCTGCGTTTCGGTTTGCTTGGAGTGGTGGTGGTACGAGATCATGATCGTGCTTTGCGGACTATTGATAGATCCGAAATCGACGGTGGCGGCGATGGGGGTTTTGATACAAACAACGGCTCTGATTTACGTGTTCCCGTCCTCGCTCGGGTTCGCCGTGTCGACTCGGGTAGGGAACGAGTTGGGTGCGAATCGGCCAGAGAAGGCGAGAGTGGCTGCGATCGTGGCCGTTGGTTTGGCATCTGTGATGGGGTTATCAGCGATGGTTTTTGCTTCGGGGATGAAGGATAGGTGGGGCCGGATTTTTACTGGGGACGCTGAGATCCTACGGTTGACATCGGCCGCCTTGCCGATCCTAGGGCTGTGCGAGCTCGGGAACTGTCCGCAGACGGTTGGGTGTGGGGTGGTGAGAGGGACTGCGAGGCCCAGCACGGCTGCTAACGTTAACCTCGGCGCATTTTATCTCGTGGGGATGCCGGTTGCTATTGGGGTTGGGTTTTGGCTTGGGGTTGGGTTTTGTGGGCTTTGGCTTGGGTTACTATCGGCCCAGGTTTGTTGTGCTGGCCTTATGTTGTATGTTGTGGGCTCCACGGATTGGGAGGCTCAAGCTCAAAGAGCACAGTTATTAACGTGCCGGGGGTGTGGGGAAACTGAATTCTTAAGGGATTGTAGTGAAGTAGAGCCGTTAATCTCAATCAAGGTGACTCAAGTTTGAAATAATTTATAGGAAACTAAGGGGGTGGTGGGTTTTTTTTTTTTTAAGGGAATAGATGTAATTTTCGTTTGTTTTTTAATATTTAGTTAGGCTGTTAATTATCAATTTTTTTTGGTTTGTAAGAAGAGAAAGCTTTTGCTAAAAATGTGAAGAAAAATTTTGCTTTTTCTTTTGCTAAGAAGGGCTTGAGGTACAATGATTTGGTTGCCTATTATCTTATATTGTGTAAAGAAGGGCCTTTGCCATATGGGCCCAATTTTCCTCTCTCTGGGGAAACCAACATGATCAGATGACCTCCACTGGTGATTATGAGAAAGGGCATGATGGAATGGACCAAGATTAACAGACTTGGTCTATTCTATCATTGTCAAGTATAAAAGATTCCAATCCAATAAAAAAGATCTGTTCTTATGGTCTAACACAAAACGAGTTGCTCACCCCCCAGGATTCTCTCTAGAATGTTAAAGTTCAGATATCGTTCAGAAGATTTCAATGTGCAAAATAATAAACAAAATCGAAAATGTGCAATTCAGTTTGTTGAGTTTTTTGGATACATGTTGACCACCAAAATCTTCTGAACTTTAATTGAACTTTAAAAATCTGGTGACAATCTCAAGTGAGCAATCACTTGAGAATAGAGGGCACTGTTCAATCACGGTAGCCTCATGCTTGAGTTAGAACTTTTTAAGGCTCATTGACAATTCAAGGAACTATAGGAAATAGCCTTGTAGACGACATACCCACATGCGTGCATGCGCTCATCTCTGCATCTAACGTAGTCTTGTCTATGTTTATGAATTAATTAAGAAAATCTTTTGCTAATTGTACTGCTTAATCACATGGTTGATTGGTTTCTCAACACAATAAAATCAAACTTATATTAGAAAAAAAAAGACCCACAAAAAGGAATGAGAATATTTCCCTTGGCTTGGTTTTCATGATCACTGTCATCCTATCATGCCAATCATCGATGATTAAGTTATTAAGTCTCGAGATCTAACAAGAAAACAAAAAAATTAATGGCAAATTGGCTATTGTTTAATTGAATCCGACGTTTTACAGCATAAATTAAGCCATTAACCTCGTAAGGATCTCCATGATCATCTGACATTATTTGTATACTATGGATTTATTCGGAAGATGGAACAAGTTTAATTAATTGTGGATGAAAAAAACAAAAACAAAAATAGTAATTTGCAGATGTCATGAACCCACAGTCTAATGTGTTTTAATCACAAATCCAACTGATAATTCAATCGAACACACATGCGAAAATTAAGTCTTAAAGAAATAGTAGAATTTGCAGCTGAAACAAAGTCTGGACTAGATCTAATAATAGAGGTCCTGCAGTTGCCCCTCTGGGAGCTGAGGATACATGAATGCCATCCCTTGTTTAGGAAGAAGAGAATGGAGAAGGGAAAAGGGAGAAGGGAAGGAGAGAAGAAAGCAAGAGACAAGACAACATGATTCCTCACCATTATGCTTGTCACATGGCTAACCTTTTTTAGTCCTTTTTTTTTTATCCCTAAACTAGAAAGCTACCCTCTCCCCTCCCTCTTGTTATTTGTATCCTTATCTTCACATCAGTTTCTATTTGTTTTTGAAGACTTCTTGTCACTCTTTCAATCTCAACAAATCAATCAACACCATCATCATCAAACACCCTACTAATGCTTCCTAAGAAATTAAGATTGTAGGGGAAGATAGGGCTATGCTGTCCAACTTACAAGCAGCAAGTGGATACCAAAGGAAAACTTTAAATATTATTTTTTACTGATTCTTCATGTGAAGGGTTGAAGTAGCAGGAGAGGTTAGCTCCATGATTTGTTTTTGAAGACTTCTTGGCACGACATGTTGCCTAGGAGGAGCTGATCTACACATGGCTCCTTCATGGCATATATATATTTCTATTAGGATTCATGTAACTCACCCATCATCCTTACCCCCACTAACGTGGACAAGTGGGACCATCCAAGATGTTCACATGAAACCACATCATGCATGTATCTCTTTGTTTTCCCGTGTGTATTTGTTTGTCTAATACGGAGAGAGAGAGAGAGAGAGAGAGAGTCATTGGTGTTCTTGAGAATAACACCAAAGATTATCAAGAACACAAAACTAGTTTCTCAACTTGGCCCAAAACCTATAGAAACCAAAAATTTATGTAAAAGAAAATCTATGGTGCTAGTGATCAACAAACCACAAAGGATAAATATGACAAAACAAAACATGAAGGAGAACCAAGCAAAAAAATATAGAAGAGAGGTAATGAAGAAAGTATGATCGGTTCGAGTATAGTAAGGCCTACTCTTGATCTAAACGGATCATAATGTTCAGTGCTCCTTAAGTGTCATGTTATTGGTTATCCTTACTAGCCAAGTGATTAGATAGAAGAAGAAAACATGCAGTTACGAGAATACAAAGGATGAATAAAGAAAACACTTCGATCGTTACGAGAATACAAAGGATGAATAAAGAAAACACTTCGATCATGTACAAGCAAAGGGAGAAGATAAATCATTAGAAGGGAAAGATAGAGCGGAACAATGGAACTTTGTTGTGATAAAGTAGCGGAACAAAATGGATCGGATTCAATTATGCAATAGCGTGAATCAAACTGAGAAAACAACAAATGGTAAAGAACAATTAAACAACACAAAGTTTAACATGGTTCGATAAGATTGACTACATCCACGGGGGAAGACGATCAAGACCTTTTATAGAAATAGAGCATACAAAGTACAAAACGCACAAAGACGAGTTTTAAATATTCAAAGGCAAAAAAAAGACAGTCCCAATGCATGAGGTTCTCGCCATTGCTGGGTCTGGGAAGGGTCAGATGTACGCAGCCTTACCCCTGCAAACAAAGAGGTTGTTTCCGTGACTCACTCAAAGGCAAAACCCCAAAGAAAAACTCAAAGAACTTTCCACAAAAGTTTCTTGCTTCTCATAACCAAAGTCTCTCTCCCTCAATAAAACCGATGAAACATTCCTTTATATAACAGCATGCATCCCAAGAGAAATCCTACAAGTAAATGCAGGTCAAACCCCCAAAATGGCCTCCAAACTAGTTGGATTGTCAAACCTAAATCCTATCAAAATACGGATCAAAACTTCAGACAGGGTCCATCAAGTTGTTCTCTGGATCGGATAAATAGGTTACACTTTGGACTGCATCCAGGTTGAATTCAAAACACTTTCCTTATCCCAACAAATTTTTATCCCAACAAATTTTTTGTTAGGAATCACCTAATCCACGATACTGGGATGTAATATTAATCAAACAAAAAACACAAACAAACAAAAACATCAAAAGAACACACAATTTACTTGGAAACCCCCGAATTAAAGAAAAACCATAGAACCACAAAAATTTCATTATGTTAGAAGAAAATATGCACAAATCACTTATAACCCTAGTCGCAAAAAATACATATAAATACCAAAGGAATATTGGGTAAATCAATCGATAAAGTTGTGGCTTGTTCACTAGTGCCTCCTTGGATCCAAGCTCCACAAAATAACACTTTTGGTGGGTGTTTCCACAAGGTGAAAAACAACTATTTTTTAGAGAGTGAAATCTTTTCCAAAAAAATACAACAAATCAGGATTAGAAATCAAAGAATTGGAAGCAATCAAATAATTCCTAATAGCAAAATTAGTGTGGTGATTCGCCTAAAATCCTATGACCATTTGGGCTCATATTCTAAAACCCAAATATCTCCAATGCAAGGGAGGTTTGTGTCCACTCCCCTAAAAACCGCTAACCTCTGCTCCCTGTCATGGTGTGGACACATAAAAACCGAAAAGTGATTTACACATTTTTTTTTTGTGGGGTTGGGGGGGGGGGCAAGGGTGCAAATCACTTTGCAACGCTGATGTGCCCGCCCCTTAACGGGGAGCAGAGGTTAGAGTTAGTTAAGAGGAGCAGACACAATCCTCACTCCAACCAACACTTTTGAAATGGAATAAGCCCCAAGTCAACATCAAGGACCTATTTAAGTATAATGAAATGCATAGACTTAGTGAAAATGATGCAAGTATTTGGCAGTAATAAGAATGTCAATATATGGTAAGATCCCTGGATCCCATTAGGGGTGGCAACGAGCTAAGCAAGTTTTACCTAGCCTAGCTCAAGCTTGTCAGGCAAGGACCAAGAGCTCGACTCACCAAAGTGGCCAAGCCACAAGCTGACACTGTGGTGTATACATTGTTAAAAACATTAAAAATATATATTCATAGTAAAAGTAACTGCTGGCACCAAATTCGAAAACTCATTTAAAAAAGTCAAAATCATATCTTTTGTCAACAACTGATGCACATTAGTCAATTAAAAAATCTTTCCATCATTTTTCAGTCAATTTGTACATCACAATAAATATAAAGTAAGGCACCAAATTCGAAAATACATTGATTAGCAAAAACGAAATATTTCAAAATTTTGTCTTTTGTCTACCAATCCGGTGCATCACACAATTGTCATGGTTATTTTGGTCACAATTCTTTTTCCATATGCATAATGATGTGAATTGAAGTATGGTAATACATATAGCATCATTTACACCCATTTGCTCCCTTTTGTAAATATACTTTTTTATCATTTAGGTTTCATATAGGTTGGATAAGTTATTTTTTTAATAGTATTGCATGTGGTATAATGCACTACATTTATAATTTCTTGAAATATATACATGTATCCTTAGCGAGCTGAGCTTTTAGCCAGCTAAGCCAAGTGAAGCTGGGCTCAGATTCATTTAGCTAAATAAACTCATGCTCGGCTCATGCTCGGCTCGTTGCCACCCCTACTCCTATCTATTTAAAATCATATGATGGGTGAAAACTGCAATGGAACTAGGTCCAAAAGGTTAATGATTTGATAAATCATATTCAACATGTTCTGTGAGAAGGTTGTTTTTTAATTTTTGGTAAAGAATAGTAATTCACTTCATTTAACATAAATTCCCTTATGAGTAAATAAGCCCAGTACAAGAATGGAAGGTAGCCTTCGAGGTAAACTTGAGCCATTCCATCTCTTGGAAATGTGCCTCCTAGCTACTAGCACCCCTAAGTCATTTAGGAGTTGCACTGGAATGAGGTTATCACTTTCTAATTAAAATGGAATGGCTGGTAT
The DNA here is from genome assembly GCA_025762735.1 of Platanus orientalis. Classification (NCBI taxonomy): domain Eukaryota; kingdom Viridiplantae; phylum Streptophyta; class Magnoliopsida; order Proteales; family Platanaceae; genus Platanus; species Platanus orientalis. The sequence goes on along the minus strand of JAOXJP010057564.1, from coordinate 2,766 downwards.
TTCCTTTGCAATTTGAGACCCAAATAGGAAGTTATTGCTTCATCCTCTTCCTGACTGCATACTTCTTCAATAAAAGCACGTGTGTGATTTCTTAGTAAGGCTGCTGTGACATTAAAACTACCCGCCACCCCAACTCCATTAATTTTGAGCAAACCCTGTTGTAGAGGAATCCAACTAGGAGAAAAAATGGATGACCTTTGTTCTTCATTTGTGACCTATTGGGTGGTTGTTTACATTGGACTGATATTGTATTCAGCTAATGTACTGGTACTGGCTATGATTGCTTCGACTAAAAACAATTGATTATCAAAAGCCAATCCTTCCAAATAAACTATAGAATTGCAGCACCTTGACAAAAGACTGAGTAGGAACAAGGAAGTTCTCCTCAAGATCGGTTTATAAATCAATACATGATGTAAAGGGTTCTTCATCTCGCTCATCAACAAAAATATGGAAGAGCTTTCGAAAGATTCAAAAATTCCCCCGGGAGTTCTAATGTTTATCTGGAGAAGTCTTAATGATGCCATACTAGTTCGTGGCATTTGTCAAAATTTAATGTAAACATGGACATCATTACCCAATTTATGGCATTGATTCGAAAACAATCTACCACATCATCTTCAAATATGAGCTCACTCAAGCTATCTTGTTATCTTCTTTGGCACTACGTATTAAAGATCAAGTAAAATCTTTTAATGATTGGATTCAAGAGTGGCTCCAACTTCTGCTGGATCAATCCATTTTTAGACAAGGAACTTTGATATTATGGTCCATCTAGAAAACCTGAAACAAACTAATTTTCGACAACAAACCTATCTCAACTGAGTCCAGAATCTATAGTGTGACCTCTCTACTAGCTGAATATGATAGAGATAATATCAAAGTTTCAAGAGGGTCCAATTCGGATTCAACTCCATTCTAGCAAAATATCACTCTAGATCATTGGTTGCCACCACCTAGTGGGGCTGTAAAGATAAATGTTGATGGAACCGCAGGAAACCATAATGCTTCTGCAGCTTTAATAAGAGACCACGTAGGAAACTCTCAAAGGTGAATGAAAGCTCCTCCATTTTTGCTAGCAAAAGAGGCAGAAGCTAGGGTGTTTTATCTTGGCCTTAAACTGGCCAAAGATCTCACTACTGATTCCATTTTGCTGGAAGCAAATAATTAGAGGTGTACATGGACCGGGCTCGAGCTGGGCCGGGCTGTGGTAGGCCTGGGGCTCAGCCCATTTATAAAAACTTTAGGTGCAAACCCAGCTTTAGCTATGTTATTGGGCTTCGGGATAGTCCATAAGTTTTTCTACTGTGAAAAATTGTTACATTTCATGAGAATCAAGCTGAAGACCTCTATATTAAACGCCCTAACCAATTGAGCTACAAATGAAAGTTTGTTCTATATATATATATAGGCTGGGCTGAGGTAAGCTTGAGCTGGGCCGGGCTTGTTCAGGCCGAACTTCAGACTAATCCAAGCCCATTCTCACCCCTAGAGATAACATATATATTGTGAAGATCTTATAAGATGCAAACACTTCACCCTCATGGAAAACTTCAAATATCATTAAGGATTGCCGGGTCATTCTGTGTGCACTGCACAATAGCCATATCTCACATGTGCTAAAAGCCTACAACAAGGCTACTCACTCTATAGCAGCTATGGCGGCAGGCGGAAAAGATTTTATACGGAAAACTGTATTTCCTGATGTATTAGGATGGCATTAGTGGGTGGACACATCAGTGCTGAAAAGTGATAAACACCCCCCAAAAAGTGAAAGTCACTTTAGGTACCGATAGTCAGCCCCCTGATGTCATCCTAATACATCAGGAAAAACAAATTTCCGTACCTAATCCCAGCCCGGCGGCAAGGTAGCATCTCTTTCAAGTTTGGTAATACGCTTCTTCCTCAGGGATTATATTCTATTGTAATGATGGACCCATGTTATCATTGGGATGATATCGTATGTACCATACCCCTGATGGGACCACTCAGGGGGTGGAATCAATTCACTTTTTGGAGGTTTTTGATTTGGAGGTTTTTGATTCCCCCTCCTGAGTGGTCACATCAGGAGTGTGGTGCACTTGATATGGCACCGTTCTTCGCAAGTGAAAATCCACTTGAGAACCTGAGGGCTTATTTGGATACATGTTAGTAACTACTTTTTGCCAAGAAGACTTTTTCAATAGGACTTTGGATCCACCAACCTTACAGCGCATGTTGCAACAGTGTTGCACACTCAAAAGCTAGCACATAGTGTTTACAAGTGTAGGAGCATAAAAGATGGGTGCTTAATTCAAACCTGAAAAATCAGCTGTGACAAATTTTTCTGTGGCTTTTTGTAATTTTTCTGTGGCTTTTTGTATTATAAACAAAAAACCACAGAAACACCATAGTTTTGAAAACCAGACCAGACCGGACAGTCCGACCTTAGTTTGACCAGATGGACATCCTAAATGGCTCTATAGAAGCCAAAAACTGTATTCTTTAAAGAAATCGCATGTAACTAGCAAAATTGGCCCTTTTTTAACGGATTGGTTCTAATAAAACCTATCGATTTTTATTTTATTAGCAAAAAGGCAGGAAAAAAATTAGAAACATGTCTTCCAATTTTTTTTCATTTTCTTATCTCACCATTTCAACTTCCTTTTTCTGTATCCCTTTTCAATTTGGACTAAAACTCTTGCCGTCATCATTGATTTACAAACTAAAAAATTAAATAAAGGCGAAAAAAATTATACCCATGCCTTTTGTCCATGGTAGAAAAGC
>JAOXJP010057553.1:0-15781 GCA_025762735.1 Platanus orientalis | reverse complement strand
GCGGAATGGCGGAACAGGATTCATGTAGCCGACCCCAAATAGTTGGGATAAGGCTGTTTATTGTTGTTGTTGTTGTTATTGCTTATAATTTCCATAGCAAATATAAAAGTGTTTCACTTAATTAGATGCATAATTTTCCTTCATAATTTTTCAATTCTATTTTTGTTCTTATAATTTTATTCATAATTAATTTATTTTATGTGATGCACGGGCTTGCACGGGTTCACTAGATAACCATTCTTTGGCTCATTGAGATCAGCGAGTGGCATGAAATTCCACCAGCCCCAACTCACATTTGAGGAACTGTAACAGCGAACAGAGGAACCTGCAGAGATTTTATTATTATTATTAAAGAAAGAAAGAGAAAACTATGATTAAAATGATTGTTTCAGACAGAACCTAGGATTTAAGTGGAATGCTCAGAGATTGAAAGATCAAAATACAAGAGCTCAGCCCAAAATATAAAAAAATATACCCATATTTGACCCGAGCCAGAACTTGGCCCATGTTATTCAAGCCCAAACTTTGTCCATAATAAACAATAGGCTTCGAGCTGAATTCAAGCTGGCCCGAATTTAAGAGCCAATGGGAAGTTAACCGTGTAAATGATAAATTATAAAATAAATTATATCATAAACTTTATTTTTTTTACTTCATATATTATATAAATATATGTTATAGTTTGGGCCAGGTTGGGACCTTTGGGCTGAGCTAACGTGTGGCTAAACTCAGCCCAAACAACACTTCGGGCATAAAATATAAATCCAAAGCCTAGTCCAAATTCACATTGGCCCAGGCCATGCAATTTAGGGTCAGGCAAATTGGGGTTTGGACCACCTCAACAGAAGTTACAGCCTTACCAAATACTTGGCATGACTACTTTCCCTAGATTTTCTGAAAAAATAAAAGAAAATGAAAATGAAAAAGCTAAAAATTTATACATATAAAAATAAAAATAATTAGTCTCACCTGTACGTTCCATATGGTTTCCATTAAATTGGTCCTCCACGCGTATAATGTATTCTACATAGACGTGCTGAGTAGAACAAATGGTCGTCGTATCAGCTAAAGTAAGAAACAAAGAAAGACTTTGTCCCTTCCATTCCTTGTGTCCTTTTGGATAAACCCTAATAGTCCTGAGAAAAGAGGAAAAGATCATCAGCAATGGCTAATAAAAGGAATCAAGTAGGAATAAAATGGATCAATTCTGTCTGGTCCGGTCAGGTTCAGTTAGAAAACCCAAATTTGAATCCAACCGGTTTATTAATTGGGTTGGCAGATCCAAAGCTACAACAAACAAGGAGGATTAACATTAATTGTCAAGCAATTTAACAAAACAGTGGAAAATGGAGATTTAGATGTGCCTCTCCAAGGGAGAGTTCAGAGTTTGAAACCCCATGCACATCATTTTTGCAATAGATTGCATTGACATCTGCCGTAGTGTGGGATCGCCAATGCAGTAGCAGGCCCAAGTGGCCCAACACAAAATAAATAAATAAAATCCGTGGAAATTTGGTAGTAGAGGATGTATACCATTTGTAATCTCCAGCTACTAAGATTTCTGGGCAGCACAAATCCTTCTCTTTGTGCGTAAAATCCGTGATCTTCCAAGTGCGTGTAGAAGGAGAAATACTCTTAGTCATAGATAGTCGCTCACCTTTGTCTGTTCTGTAGATCACAAAAACCTCAGCTCCAAACACACAGGTGTCGTCGACGAGGAAACCAGACTCGGGGGAGTAGAATGTTGAAAATGGGATGAATTGATCAAAACCCCATTCAGTCTTCGACTTATGAAACCGTTTTACTCTCCCATTAGTATCTGATAAGCCCAATCATGGTGTCAACTTAGTGAAAATATATAGAATGATGAATGTTTCAAATTTAAGGGTTTGAAAGAATTAAATAGTTGCAAGGAGTTAGGAAGACGTGTGCTATTTAAAGAAAAGAAAAGTGATCTCAACATATCTTTTGATGAAAGAACTTGGTAAGTGCTACAATATTGGTTCATTCAAAATATGACTAAGCTATCCAAGTGACTGAAGATTATGGTTCTCTTACTAGGGATTTGGGCACCATAGAACTGGTTTTAAGGAATAAATGTAAAATGATTTTTTTCTACTTTTTTGAAAATTAATTCAAAATACCATTATTTCAAGGTAAAATTGGGAATGCCTCGACTTTTATTACAGACAAGACCTAGGCCAAGCAAGGCCAAAATGTGGTGTAGACTTATGCAATAACCAAATTTTGTAAAACCCGGTTCAGACTAGCCACTTGAATCGGTTGGTCGGAAACCTGGCCTTTAATTGGTTCAATAGATTTTCAAACTTGGTTATATGTCAACCATGATTTGAACTGCTAAAACGATCATCAAACCAAATGAATTGGTCAACTTGGCTAATTGAACCACTGAACTAGCCTTGTAATTAGATCTCCTTGAAAATTAATTTAAAGGCTATTCCACTACTGCTTTTCACACTATTGGTCCCCTAGCATAGATAAAAGAGAATTTAGTTAAAAAAGAATCATGAAAATTCATTGTTGCAGGGGGTGAAAACATGATTTGTGTAGCCGACCCCAAGTAGCTGGCATTGGGCTTTGTTGAATTTGATTTGAGTCTCGTGTTAGTGGTTTGTTCTGGTTACATCGCCATTCTAACCAGAGTGGATCAACCTAGCTCATTGATCTAGTTAGTCTCTGATCCCTATTTTAGGCATTAAGAAGAAATTGGGCTACATAAAGAAAATGAGGAATCTATTGCTCATTGTTTAGTTTTATTGTTCTTTGGTGGTAAAGATATGGAATGCTTCAAACTTACTTGTCCGAATAAATCAAAATGAGAATTTCTTTCGTATGGGTTGGCTAAAAAATTGGATGCGTAGAAATTACCAAGATAAAATAATGGCCATAAACACAAAACAAAATGTGGTCATCCTCTACTGGAATATTTGAAAAGCTAGAAATGATGTCATATTTAGAAATGTTCAACACAATCCTACTAATATTCTAAATGTTTTTTGTAGGATGATTGCAGGATCTACAAAGGGCATAACATAATGATCACTTCCAAGCTCCAATGGTTGAAGATTTAAATGACAATATATGTTGGAAACCTTCGGAAGAAGGTGGATCAAAATCAATGTAGATGTAACAATTTCAGAGGGAAATTCCCAAATAAGACTAGGAACAATAGCATGAAATAAGGAGGGATGGACAATAAAAATAAGGGCAACAAATGATAGTGTTGAGGATCCAAAAATGAAAGCAATACTCAATGGAATAGAGATGGCTAGAGACCTCAAAGCAAGGAACATCATAGTGGAGAGTGACATAGTAAATATTATTCATCACCTAAACAACAGCAAGGATCCGTGGCCATGGAAAATCAGGAACTACCTATCAAATTGTCTAGGACAAAGTTTTGAATTTGATCAATGTGTCTTTAAATATATTAAAAGAGAAGCTAATTTTGAGACCCATAACCTTGCTATATCAACTAGCAGATATTTGATTGATGTACTCCCAAGTACACTTGGGACCCCATTAGTTAATTGAAAGTTTTTATTACCAAAAACGAAAAGAAATTGAGTTACGAAAGAGGCTACCTTGAACTATCAAGTACTTGTATCGAATCTGATCATAGGCAAAGAGCCTAAAAATCACATTAACTTCCCAGTTGGGAGGAAGTGAACTTGTCTGTGCTATTACCAAGTAGAGAGAAATGTAATCTTTGTTCTTGTTTCCTTTTGGATAAAGAGATAGGTGCATGCAACAAACAAGGTCCATTCTTATATCAAAACTAACATGCTATGAGCATAGGGTGGAAAGTCAATAAGTCACTATCAACAAACCACAAAATTTCATTAGAGGCATATTAGTGTAGAGTTGGTTGTAGACCAAAGTAAATTTCATTCAACTATTTTTTCTTGTGATTCTAAAGCTTTGTATTATATTTATATTACATCTAAATATAATCAAGAAACAATTCCGCCTTAAGTGTAATTGCCTAAGGATATAATTTTAATTGTAACCCTTTCCAGTTATACAATTTGTAACAAATGTGAGTGGGTTTTGAGAATAACAATTACAATACTGAATATGGTTTAATACCTATAGGAAAATTTGCATTGAATACCCTCTTTGATGCAAATAAAGGTGGCAACAGGTCCACTTGACTACAAAAGGTAATGGCTAAGTATCCGAATCTAATCAGGGTTATGATTTGCTCATCCTAACCCCGAAAAGGATTGGGTGGATTGGTGGCAGGTTCAATGGCACGCTTACAAAGACCTCTGTAAGCATGCCATTGATTGACACATGATGTGTTTTTTCAATTTGGTCTCTTTTTGGACATCTACTTTTTCACAGTAAAACATTATTTTGGACATTTTTAGCTCCCAACACAACACATGTCCGCTTATAATTCACCATAAACACTACATACACTTCATCATCACAGAACATTTTCTTCCATTTAGATCTTTGTCTCTCAGAAGAGCCTTATTTGTGGCTTATTCTTCTGTACAGTGTATTTTTGTATAGAGAGTCGAATTTAGACGTCTCTAGATGTCCAGAGAGGTCTTGGAGTGGCTTGAGAGCCGTTCTATTCATAAGCTCAAGACACAAGAGAGGATTGTATCTGCTCCTCTTAACTTCCGCTCGTCTCTGCCCCCTGTCAGGGGGCGGGCACATCAGCGCCGATAAGTGATTTTCACTTTTTGGGGGGGTGCATATCACTTGTTGGCGCTGATGTGCTCGCCTCCTGACACGGTGCAGAGAGGAGCAGATACAATCCTCTCTCCATGACTAGGGTATTCCTGCTTTTCATTTCCAATTATGCCCTTATTTGATGGGTTTCTATTGGGCCTATTTTGAGGTAACGTGGGTCAAATTCCAAATCTTATGGTGTTAAGGACTATGCTCCGGATTTGGTAAGACAACTTAGAGAGTGCCGAAAGTTCCATATCAGTGCCAAAAAGTGAAAAGCATCCCCCAAAAAGTGTATCTCACTTTTTCAGCTCTGATGTGTCAACCCTGATGTCATTCCAATTTTAGGCACTCTCCAAGTTGTCTTGCGAAATCTAGCCTCTAAGAACTACTTGATCGGCAGACCACTGTTCTTCTGGATATCCAGGCCCATTTTGGCCCATATTTTGTGTTTAGAAAAACCTAGGATGGGCCATGATAGGCCCACTTTCCTTCTTCTTCTTCTTTTTTATTTCCTAAGCGAAAATCACATTATATCACTTATTTAAGAAAATTAATCACTTAGCCAAGGAATAAAGCCTGTCTATAATGAGTCTTAAAAACACATTATATGATAACACAAACAATTAACCACTATCAATTGGTAAGAATTGAGGTCCCCATTAAATTTTTGAGGTAAATATATGTGGAGATTCACTCCCAGATAGAACAAATTAGTTTACTTTGCATTCAAAAGGCAAGAGGAACCAAACATACCAGTTGTAGCCATCCACTTCAAAATCGCAGGAGTCTTGCTTATCTATTGATTTGTATAATGTTGAAAATGACTGAATTTCAAATGTATAGTGAGTAGGTGGAACATTTCTAATTGTCCTTGTAAATCCTGCAAATGGTTGAAGAAAGAACAAGGAAAACAAAAGAAAAGGAAGATTCACAAGAGGATAATGGGAAAAAGTACAGAAAAATATCAAAATAATAATAATAATAATGCAATCTGTTTAAATGTCATAATATCAGTTGAGCGTGTACTGTAATGATTGATTGTCAAAATAATGCTGATTTATTTAAAGGGAAACATATAATGGAATGCTTTGTCTTACCACCATATTTTCTCCTCCTTAATTGCCATATAAGTCTACTTTTAACAAACACAAAAAATGTAATTGGGTTGGGGTGTGAGAAAATAGAACTTGGATCTATAGCCCTATTTGTTGATCTAAACAGTTACTTTACTGTTTGCAATATGAATTAATTAAGATTAATTTGTAATTCCAAATCAGATAAATGGAAGGTTGGCAAATGCCTGTATTAATTTACACGCAAATTCTATCGTAGCATATCCTTGCTTTCAAGGGTGGCAATGGATCATGTTAGGCCTCAACTTTAACTTTTTTTTTTTTTTTTTTTTCTAAAGAAGAAGAACAAAGCCGTCCCAAATAGGACCATTTATTTGTAAAATGGAATCTGAGAAAGAAATACAAAGGTAGCCTTCGGGCGGCTTGGTATAGGTGGGCAGTCTCCGTACCATTTTTCATATCTTTAGTCCTCCATGGATTAAACCACAACACATGGAGTCTCTCTCTCTCTCTCTCCTTGAAGAGCGCTAAAACTATGGCAGTGGAGTTCCCACTTTATGGAGGGTTTGAATCATCTCCATTTTGAATTGAGAGTTGGATTAGAGATAATTCGAACTCCTCTATAATTGGACCCACATGCACTACAAGGGGTAAATTCTATTGTAAAGTGCTATCAAGTTATAACTGTTAAACTGGAATCCACAAAACATTCCAAACGCACCCTGCATTGGCGTGATTCCTCTCCCCCGCTATATCTCAATTACACAAACACAATCTTTTTTGAGCTGATTCTTAAGAGGTTTTTGTTAAATAAATGGAGTTTCATGGTGATTTGCACCTAATATAAAATAAGGAAATTTGCTCTAAATTCTGCGATATTGAGTGAATTGACGAGTCAGATGAGTCAACTCAGAAGTCATAAAGAAGTAGTGTATTTTTTTTTTTTCTTGGTCAAATAGCTTGATCCATTGGTTGACCTGTCCAACGTATTGAGTGATTCCTCAGAACTCACAAAGTCAAATTCGAGTTATATAGGACAGAGTCTCAGGCTAAATCTGAGGGATGCTGACCCAGTTTTGAAGCAGTGTAGAAAACTCTCTCATATAACAATAATATTAGTCCTCCAAGTTAATACCACACCAACACATGAGAGAGCAAAGACAACCAACTCTCTTCCCTGATAATATCTTAATTATAGAAGACGAAAAAAATGTTGCCCCCGGTTTGCAATGGTAAAAGATGGAGAGGCACTCCAGCTGGTTGACATCTCCTCCACTACCATTTCCAGAGAGAGAGAGAGAGAGAGAGAGAGGAAACATACCGTCTCGGTCTTCCGCTAAACATTTCAACGTTGCCACAGTATTTTCACATATCGACGTTGCGCCGGGTGTTCCGGCCCGTGCTGCTGTGGGTGTTGCGTCCACTGGTGCGGCCTGTTTTGCGGGTGTGGGAGGTGTGCGAATGGCTCCGCCTTGATGATGTAAGCAAGTGCACATGTCCATGGTATCCGCAGAGCGTGTGTGGCATAGATGAATGTGGCATTCACATCAGGTATGTTTTTATAAGACAGGTTTTATTCTGTGCTTGCTGTTAAGGAATGCCCAGAGTTTGATTTCATGAGAAGAAAGCTTTTATTCAATGCTTACTTTTCACGACAAAAGGACTAAAGATTTTATTTACTTACTGTTAAGAATACCCCACTTCTTAGTTTGTACAAAGGAAATTTATTCAAAGCTTATATTTCACGAATTCTCGGGTTTGTTTTCCTAAGGAGAAAAGCTTTTATTCGTAGCCTAGTTCCTATCAAGGAATGCCTTACTTCTTTTTCTTTTTCTTTTTTTGATAATGAGGGATAGATGCCTTCTGAATTCGCAGAAAGACAAGCTCACTGCTTGTAGATAACTTCATGGAGGGACCAAAGATATCTACGTGTTCATGCAGTTCAGTTTTGTGTTTGGGAGGGATGTGTCAAACCAATGGAGAATGATTGTCTGTGATGAAAAAGTGTCTGTAGACGTGCCACGTATTTTTTTTATTTTGGTGCCTCTTTTTGGATACCTATTTTTTGGCTGAACACCTTTTTTTGACACTTTTAACCCTAACACACCACATGTCAGCCTATAATTACTCAGAGAGAATTTATCACTGCATTTGTTTGACAAACATAAATCCAAGAGCTTTTTCGTGAACCCAATCACATTTATGACTGTCCAACCTATAGACCTGAATCAATCTTCAAAGCCATTGTAGGGATGGCAATTCTGATGTGACCCCCTTTACTAGGGCTGTCAATTATCCGGCTAAGCATCCTAATCCAATCCGAATCCAATCCGATTAAAGCAAATTTGGATGCCCATATACCCGACTCCGTTTAAAATCCGATCCGATTATTAGTTATCCGATTATTAAACGAACCGAAATCGGATGCATACACATCTGATCCGATTAAAAAAAAAAAAAAAATATATATATATATATATATATCCGAATTTGCATCCGAAATCTGATTATGTAATCGAATTCGAATTCGAATTCATTTGTTAAACATCCGAAGGGATATCCGATCAGATATCGGATGCACATAAATTTAATCGGATCGGATATCGAATGTACACATATCCGATCCGAATCTGCTCCGTTTACAGCCCTACCCTTTACCCACCTGGTTCTCTCATGAGTTTTGGTTCAAGTTTGGGTAGGACATTTTCCTACCCAAAACAAATGTTCTGTGAAAAACAAAAAAAAATGCATGTGACCATGTTACAAGCTGACACATGGTGTGTATGGGGATTAAAGCATCCAATAAAGTGTTCAACTCAAGAAATAGGTGCCCTAAAAGAAACACTTTGTGTTAGCCAGTGACATGGTCTCATAGAGTCACAAAACATTCTTGAATCCAGTTTTGTTTATGCATCTTATTTTTTTTATAAACACAACAAACCCGCCTCATCCTTTGGTTTGGCTTCGAGTTGCACTACAAGAAAATTGGTCATTAGCAACGACAAAAGTCGTCACTGATACTCAAATAGTCATCGCTAATAATCAATAGCGACAATATTTTATCATTGTTAAGTCATTGCGTTTATCCCACTGTAGCTATAACACTTAAGTTCGTCATAGCTTAAAGGGTAATTACTGATGGAATGAAACCTATTTGCAACGACAAACATATCGTCGCTTATAATCTCAATATCAACAATGACTATTATCATCGCAAATAAGAATATATCAGCAACGATAATAGTCATTGCGGAAAATAATATATTAGTATCGATAATAATCTTTGCGGATAATAATATATTAGCAACGACAATTTTAACAACGATAAAAGTCGTCGCTATTATATTTGTATAAATAAATTAGCAACCATTTTTATCATCTCTAATATAAATATATTATAGATGAATAATTATTTTATTTTTTTATATTTACTTCACTTATATTGTGGGCACCTAATAAACAAAGCATCATTTTACCACTATTCAAGAAAGTCAAGAAACCAAATAATTCATTCATATAAAAAGAAATATAAGAGTTGCATTACATTAAGGTTGTCTTCAAATAGACATTATGCATCGTATGTGTAACATACAGTATGCTAAGTTGTACTTCTCAAGCATAAGCTTCTTGTTTGGTTATTTCTTTACATCATTTAATACAATGAATAACTAAAGTGTATGGAGTAGGCACGTATGTCCTCCAGCCCTCGATCACTTCCATACTTTATCATCGTAGGGAGTACAACCCTCGAGCAATGTCACTAATCTGAACACTTGAATCATAAATCATCCCAACCTTCCAATCAGTTAGGAGGACTTTCTTTGTCCATATCCACTTTCCTTTATACCCTACTGTCACCTCTAGCTGGAACTGCAATGCTTCTACCAGAACTTGACTTGTGTCCCATACAGTCTCATAGTTCCAGCTCATGAAACCCCAGTTTGAAGAACCAATCTGTGATATCCAAATTATCATATAATGAATACCTCGTGCTTTATTTCAAATGCAACTTGCTAAATATTCAGTCTTCCATTTACGTGAGCTACATCATACCACATTTCCTATCAAATATTACTATATGATGAACCTCAAATGTCAGGTATCCAACCTAATGGCATTCTTTAACTAATCCTTGGTACCATCCACTCCAATGCAACAAAATAATGGGCTGGGTGGAATTGCTAATCTATAGTCACATGAGTTCACATAAAACATGCATATGGACTATTTGTAAAATAAAAAAGGAAACCTATTAATACAAATACTACTCTTTTTATCAAGAGATGGGCCTAACACAACTGGTACTGCAATCTACAAAAAAGTAACTAAAAAATGGCTTAGCACCTATATGGGAACCACAACTCCACAACTATTTAGGAAAAAACCTACTTGATGAATGTTTGGTTAATATTATCCGGATTTTAATGACTTGAACAGAGGTAGGTTTCTGTTAAAAGTCATATCCTCCTCTTTCCCTACAAACCACAATACCATGAGCAACATCAGATACAGTAAACAACATTAATAAAACTCTAATGCACACATTTGAAAGATATTTTAGAACAACTCAAATTTTCCAAACAAATATAGTGAGTTCTATTCTGTAGAAAATAAGGATTGAGCCTAGACTAACCAAGCTTAGGTAATCATCCATCACTGACGGCTTCCTTTTCTTTAAACCTGAAGTGGGGCTCTCTGTTGGTGGTCTTGCCATGGCATGCTTTGAAGGTGTCATATTCTGAAAAGATAATAAAACGGGAGGCAAAATAAGTGTAGAGGTACATCTACATGTTTAAATATTTACAATGCAATAATTAATAACCTTAGCAAGCTTCTTTATCATTGTAATTTATTGTATTGTTTTGTTGATTAATGAAAAAATAGATCTCATTTGATACCTATTGATGTAAGCAATCTTGTCAAACCGTGTAAATCATCACAACAACTCCAGATAGCTGAATAAAGAGATATAGAAAATGATCCCATAAAAAATGTTTATAAATCAAATAGTTTTATCAGTCTACGTAGACCAGGAATGGAATCCCATAGTGGAACCTTGGATTGTCCATGCTTCATGCTTACACCCATGTTAGAACAAGAACACCAACCCATGTGGTACATCGGGTCTGAGAGAGATGACAGATTTTCACAATGTAAATCAAGAGAGAGAGCCTTCGCAATTCAATATTGATGATGAAGGTCTTGCCACCCTCAAACAAGGATGTGCATACTGGTAGTATTATTAGCAAAACAATTTATGACAATTCTTTGATGTATCCCTATTTTCTTGTATAAAAGAGAAAGATCTGTTTGTTTAGACCTTGATAGCCACTTGTGAATTTATAAATTTCAGCATCCACTGTTTGATGTCTACCTCTTTGTCATGTAGTATGAATAGAATATACTTTTTTAAATACCAATTTTTATTCATATCTAAAAAATTGGAGTAGATGTGGCTTATAAAATTGTATTTTTTCTCTTGGAGAGCTGTTTTACTTGGACATTGATATCAGACATGGATAAGAGGTGTCGTGACAAAGGTTTTCAAGAAATAAAGGATAAATGGTTATTGAATGGTATACGACTATGTAATATTTGAATGGCTGTAATATTTGGGTTTTAACATAAATGAAGGAGTGTAGATGCTTAGTTATTATTTGCACTTGTCATGCCTATTGTGCAATACAAATGTAGTTTCTTATTCATGATCTTTTTCCCTTTTATCTTTTTAATTTTGTCATGTAGTTTATTGAGAAAACCAAAGTTAAATAAAGGAATTTCTAATGTAAAAGATAAGCCACCCCTATTATTGAGATAGCTTGATCATAGGCAAAACAGAACATATTTTAGATAAGAGATGCAGTGTAATTCAGTGCCTAATGTGCAACTAAATCCCTATTTTTGTGCATGAGATGATGCATATAGAATTTTTACCCCCTTCGAGACCCTTCCTCTTCCCTCACTCTCAAACAATTCGTGATGAACTACAGAAGCATGAGCACACAATGTAGAGATGGCATAATGAAAAAGGTCTAAGAAAAAATCTCACATATATAGGAAACATGTGATCCATACTAATACTCAAACAATTACATGACATCAGTAACTATTACAGTTTATTTATACCAAATAATGATGTAGGACAGATGTCACAAGCAGTTTTGTGAGTTACATACAAGAAAGAAAAAAAGTTCTAGTAGAAATCATGAGCCCAAAGGGAAAAAGCTCTAGTAGGAATCATGAGCCCCGATAACAGAATTGCATGAAATTTGGTGAGCTTAAGCGAAATTTTGTGAGGATCAAAACTCACCACTTCACCATGAGCACTGCCACTTTTCGCGTAAATTCCTTCGTTTAGGCCTTCAAATCAGCATTTTTGTTATTTTTAGTAATTTTCCTTTTCACTATAACTTTCTATTTAGGAGTCAGAATAAGATCCTGTTTGTTTTGGGATGTTTCTTAGTGATAGTAGTATTTGATTCTGTTATTAACTCAATTTTTTATTTTTGGTAAAATTTACCAAATTAGGCTACTTTCATGCCTAACACGAATTAGGGTTTCTTTCTCTATTTAAAGCATTGTAGCCTTCAAGGCAATTCAGTTTTTCATTAATAAAAGTTTTAGAGCGAGTTTCTCTTCCTTGGTGAAGTTTAGGGTTTTCCCAACAAAGGAGACAACATGTTCTTCTCCTTGCTATTCCATTGCGTCATCAATGGAGCATGAAAATCATGGGAAATCTGCAGACATAGAATGCCCGTGTTTGATGGTAGTAAAAGCACCACCCATCCACAATGCATCATTCGATTTTGCGTGATTGAATGAAACAGACAGAACCAGACTGGGTTGTTGGCTGTTCATTAGATAGACGAACATAGAGTATTATCAATATAAAATTCGTAAAGAGGGAGAATCATCTAATGGAATTTTATCACTAAATTCATGAGCAGATACAAGTTTCTGACATAATACCCTACAAACGGGGAAGGGAGGTAAATGGATAATCTGACCTCGACACAGAAGTTTCAAAAACTAATGGAATTTAAGTACATGATATGGTATTATCAGTGTTGTTGCTATGTTCTTCCATTTACTTGTTAGATTCAGTCTCTCACTAGTAC
Source organism: Platanus orientalis (assembly GCA_025762735.1). NCBI lineage: Eukaryota > Viridiplantae > Streptophyta > Magnoliopsida > Proteales > Platanaceae > Platanus > Platanus orientalis. The sequence continues at coordinate 2,880 of JAOXJP010057553.1, read as the reverse complement.
AGTAATGGCACAGTTAACATTATAATTCAACTTCATCCACAACACCATACCTATCCCTTAGTTATCAAGGCATGTCAAATAGGAATCATTTTGCAAAGATTTTGAAGCACCTAATGATTGTTAAAGGGACATTGTAGATGTTTGTAACCATAGAAGTCAAAAGCAGAAATTATAGAAGAGTAAACAAAAATGGAAAGCAATAAGAAAGGAGGTACTCAAATAAACCCAAAAGAATCTATGGGGCCTGTTTGGCAGCCATCTGTAATGTAATCATTTCATTTCAACTGAAGGAGTTCATTTTGAACCAACACGTTATGGCTAGAACTGTACTGGAATTTTGAAATGAAATGATTTCATGATAGGTGGCTGCCAAACACGGCCATAACAAATCGTCTGGCATTCAGAACAATTCACAAGCGAAGAGAATGAGAAAGGAATCCCGTACAAAAGCACTGAATCCAACCGAATTTCACCCATCTGTTTCTGGGCTTATTTTCAATCGAAACAGAACGACATAGTCTTTCAACTAATCCAGAACTTACTAAATACCTTCTGTCGACGATTATGTAAGAACCATCTCAGAAGTTACATTACTTTCATGATCTTCAGCTGAAACTCAACAAAAACTCGCAAGCTCTGTTAGAAATTTTGAGAAAGAGAAATGTAGGAAAACAAGTAAAGCCAACTTCATTTCTCATAATATGCTAACCAAAAAAAACAAAATGAGAGAAATTTGATTTAACGGGGTTCATGTTATTCATACCAGTTATCAAGAGAGGAAATTGAAAGACGTGATCTCTAAATTTCCGAGAACTTCATATCACCACCCGCCCACAAATGTCCACAAGTGTTTAGGAGAATGATCGAAGAACTTCACGGCTCTTTTGGCAGTTAAGAAAATTTTCAGTCGGGCAGTCGGCTACTCGTGTTTTAAAAACCTTAGCCTTTTGGCAGTGTTACACATTAGTTAAGTACACTCTTAGTCTACAAAAGGCTAAGGTTTTTAAAACACGAGTAGCCGACTGCCCCACTGCCCGACTGAAGTTTTTCTTAACTGCCACATAAAGCTACAGAAAAATTTGCTGCAGCTGATCATTTGGCAAAAAGGTTCCAGTGGTCGAAAAAGACTCACGCCATTATTACCGGTAAGAGCATAATGGTGTTTTGGTAAATAAAACCCATTGTCTATGCAAACTGGCGCGGTATTTCTCCTTGGGAGTTTCTAGCTACACCATACAAATTTCTCATCACACCCCAGTTTTAAAATTTTTCAAAATTTCAACAAATACCCTAGATTTAAACTACTCTTCTAACCCTTCTTTCCACAGCCCACCCCTTCTCTCTCCAACCGTTTGAATGAACAAGAGGAGCTCTTCCCACTCAGCATAGCTCTTCCTCTTCTTCATTAGAATGTAAGGGGTTGTGAAAAGAAAATTTGGGGGGAATTTGGATGTAAAGAGAATTTTTGGGGTGTATTTAGAGACTCGCATAGAAGAAGGATCATTCAAATCATTACCGCATACAGTGGTTTATGTTAGAAACGGTTTTGATAAATGACTGTTTGGTCAACTTTGAATCAAAATAAAAATGAGACCTATACAACATTTGATGCAGGTCTACATGGGGCTATGTTCATCTCCACGAGGAGAATAACGCCGTATGGTTGGTTACTCAAAACCGTTAATGGGCGAATGAGAAATTGTTTCCAAAAATGTTAATTTGAACATTAGTTAAAGGGTCTAAAACATTGAATTGTATCACATTGGTTAGTTCATGGAGTTTTGGAGATTTATATATATCTTATTTGGACATATATTTAGGCCTTAAGGGATACCACAATTTTGTGTCATTTTGTGAAAGGGGGAGGACCTAGTTAACATTGGCTAAGCTCAAATGCGGGCACCCCACATCGCACCAAACCAAACCGGATTAAGCATGGCGGTCTATGTGTATATATATATATTTCCAAATGTTTCAAGTGACCGATATATATATATATATATGTCTGTTCCGAACAGTCATAAGTTAGAAAATCCTTTGCCTTCGTGTGTGTTCCGAACAATCGTGATTTGTCTATAAATATCCGTCCCTCTTGCATTCTTAAAAAATAGAAAATTAAACATCGTAGCGTTTGTAAAAAAGAGAAAAATATAGTTTTAGTTCACTAGGCACATAGATTGCAGTGTTTCTTCTATGTGTTTTCAATCATTATATCCTAGGAGATAGTCGTCCAAGAAGTTTGTAAGCACCACTGTAAGGAATGAAATCTGTCTTAAGAATATAATGTCAAACACTAGCCTTGATCAATTGCTGTTTTTGAATTTTCAATTCATCCAATCTATAAGTAGTTTATGTTTATTTTATTTACAAAATTATGATTTTCTGAAATAAATATTTACATAGTCACAAATTGTTCTTTAATACAGTAACAATCTATTTTCTGTGTTTTACTTATACTAATCCAGCATGGTTCTCCTAAAAAAACAACTAAAACTAAGGGATATTTACAAGTATAGCATTGTTCCCCTCAAAAAAGGAGACTTAAACAAAGGGATAATTACCACTCACGAAAATCTTTCATTAAAGTACGGACCAAGAACACCGGCGTCCATGATCTCATTGTTGAATTGTTTTGATCTAGCGGCAGTGAAGAGAAAGCCATGATCATACAATCGTGATCTTGCATCCATGATTGGATGGCTTTGTCTTTTTTTGTAAAAATGACCGAATCATTTGATTGTGTATTAGTACTCACTCAATGATCATAGTTGTCACACAACAAATCTATGAATGCTGTTGGCCGTCGGAGCATATATATATATATCTATATATATATATATATATATATATATATCTATATATATATGTGTGTGTGTGTGT
>JAOXJP010057542.1:0-15781 GCA_025762735.1 Platanus orientalis | reverse complement strand
CGAGTGGTCCCATCAGGGGTGTGGTACATACGATATCATCCCCATCGGGAAGCTGCAACGTGGCAAAAAATAAATCCGCCTGTCCTGATACGTGGCACAATTTTATGCTTCCCATACACAAACTGGTGCTGAATACTACGCGGAAGCTATGAAAACAATGTCTTTTTCCATTAAAAAAAAAAATGGGAGAAAGAAAGGGAGAAGCCTTGAAAGTAGTCAATACTGAATAGAACAATCTAAAATATGTATTTGCAATATATCCTATTTTTTTCAGTTTCCTAAAATAAATCCCGCGACTACAAATTTCTACGAGGATTGGATTATGGGGATTTCAAATTTTCAGCCGGCGAATGAAGCAGGGTAATCATGGAGGGTAATCCCATTGACGAAGATCGAAAGCCCCGATCTCTTCAGGTGGAATCGAAGTGGGCAATTCTCCATCGACGTTTATTATCATCCACTCCTGTAATTCGTCTTCTTTCAAGAAATCCTCCTGTCTTTTACTGGTTTCAGGGGCAGAGAAATCTGGGTGTGAATTCTCAGCTACTGGCTTCAGTTCCTGCTGGAATTGCTCTTCGGGTTTTGAGTTTTGATCTTGTATTCCATCAGGGAAATTGAGCTTGGCTCGGGGTCCACGGAATTCAATGGCAGCTTTATCGTAAGCTCGGGCGGCATCTTCGGCGGTATTGAAGGTGCCGAGCCAGACACGAGACGCTCGTCGAGGGTCCCTAATCTCGGCGGCCCATTTGCCCCAAGGCCTCTGTCGAACACCCCGATAATTCTTCATCATCATCATCATCTTCTTCTTCTTCTTCCACTTCGGCTGTCCTCCATGTGAGGATTTGAAAAAGTCACAACCCAGACAGCCGTCAATCCCGCAGACCTGACACTTGTCAGCTTCAGGGAGGGTTAATACTCTGTCAGTTTGGTTCTTACTGGAGGAAGAGAAAGTTGTGGGATTGGGACACACGACCACTGCCGGCGATCGTGGGAATCCTTGGGAGAAGTCGCCGGAGATGACGTGCTTGAGAGCAGAGACGATGATGGAAGCCTCCTCTTCGTAGGTCAGAGGCAGTAAAAGAGTGGGGTGGTTTGGTGGAGCTTGAAATCCGTCATTCATTTTGAGACTTGAGCGAATTGTTTCTTAGTAGCCTTTTTTGGTTGAGAGGATTGGGTTTGTTAGGGGGAGAGGGAGAAAATTGTGGCTTTTTATAGGTTTACGTGGCTAACGGTTGAACTCTGTCCACACGCGGCTTTGGTAGTACGGATTTCAATGCTGGAGCAAAAAAAACACTTTCATCCTAGCTGTAGATTGTAAATTGGTAATATTATATATATATATATATATATATATATATATATATTCTTTAAAGTGGTCCCCATGCCGTCCAAGAAGATGCTTGAGGATTTTTTTGGCCGCGTTTGATGGAGACAATTGGAAGTGAGTTTGGTTTATGCTGGATCGGACACGTAACCAATTAAATGCCGTTGGGAGGTGAAGTTAATGGGATCCAGTGGATTCCTTGTTGGGAGGTAGTCTGGCACCTGATTTCAGCGCTTCTTTCCATCACATTTTGCATCCGCTAAATTTTATGAGATGTCGGCGCAGAAGGAAAGGACTTGTTGCGGCGCTTCATCAAACGATTTCTCCTTCAAAATAAAAGGACGAGCCGTACTCACTTGGGTTTTAATCAACTCCGGTCCACGTTGCATATTTTTTTTAGAACATGATCTGCTAGCAGCTTTTTAAACATGCGAAGCAAATGTTCTGTGATAAAAATGCCTCCGTAGTGTATATGGTGAATTATAAACAGACATTCTCCTTGTTCTTGCTACAGCTGACTAGAAATGAGACCCGACGAGTGGTTTGACGTGCGAAAACAAATCCTCTGCAATATGGAAATTGTCCTAAAAAAAGGACAGGTTGTTAAAATTGGCCTGAAATCCTCTGCTACTACCCCCCCCCTTCTGTGACGCACGAGGGCCGAGGCAGAGGGGGGGAATCAATTCACTTTTGGAGTTGTCACTTCACCCCCCAAAAAGTGATTTGATTCCCCCCTCTATCTCAGCTCCTGAGTGTCGCAGAGGGGGGCGGCACAGAGGATATCCCCCCGTTAAAATTAGGCCCGCATTTAAGTCTACAAGAAAACACATGTATTAGATCTCTCACCCAATATTAAAATTTCTTTTTTTTTTTTGGTCTAGATGTTCTTCGAGGGCAGTTTCCATTTAATATTATTTAAGGTTATTGCATAGGATGACATGCACAAATACAACATTTGTTGTTGAATATGGTACTTCAATTTTAGCACTTGAAATCTTTGTACGGTTTTAACCCCACAGACTCCGACTCCGTGTGTCAACCCTTGGTGTGATCACACCACTGCAACATCAATTTTGGTCACAGAACATTTGTCTTATCTACACTAGGGGCTGACACGATGTGTGCATGGCATTAAAAATGTCCAAAAAGTACTCAGTTCAAAAATTAGGTACTCAAAAAGTGTTTAGTATGAAAGGGCTTGTGCTTAGGAAAGATTATTCTAGTGGGAATATGTTGGAGCTTGAGAGGGAGGTTAGCATACCAAGTCTACTCGGTTTAACCAAGTCTGCTTGGCCAAGCCGACCAACCAACACAAAAAGAAGTCAATAATGACTTCAAGATCCATGCCAAGAATCATGCAGAGAATCCGAAGGTGAGATTCCAGCCAACCATTAAGTGCCATGATCTCCCAAACTAAAAATTCACAAGGAAATCCCAAGCCATGCATCCCTCCAACTCTATAAAAGGATATCACACTCCTCTCTAAAGGTATAAAAAATTTCTAAAGAATTCTACATTAATTTTCACTAAGAGGCATATCTTTAGTTTGAGTGTCAAAGAAACCAAGGCCGACACCACACTGGTGGCCTACCTAAACTCTTTTTCTTCTTGTGTGCAGACATTAACGAATCTAATCGTCATGCAACTATCTAAGAAGCATAATTTTGTGCATCATCAATTGGTGATGTCTGTGGGAAGTGCTGTAATGATCGTCATCCCCTAGTGACAAAGGTTGAATGGTAAAAACCATATCTGTGGATACCCGGTGAAATATTGCTACCATCGTCGGTTAAGGCTATCACACCATACGAAACAATACTAATCAAGATGAATCTTAGGTGACCATTCTAGAATAATAGAGGAGAAGCCTACCAGGTCAGCCTCGGCCTTATATTGCTCAACATCGACCTTTGCGACCTCATATTGCTCGACCTCATACTTCTCGGCCTTCGTGGCCTCATACCAGGTTGGCCTCGGCTTACTTGGCCTTATATTGCCTAGTATTCTCGGCCTCATACCAGGTCGATCTTAGCCTACAAGGCTTCATATTGTTTGGCTTTCGCAACCTCATACCAGGTCGACCTCGGCTTACTCGGCCTCATATTGCTTCATCTTCTCAGCCTCATACTGCTCGGCCTTCGCAACCTCATACCAGGTCAGTCTTAGCCTACTCAGCCTCATACTTCTCATCCTCCACGTCCTCATACCAGATCAGCCTCGGTCTACTTAGTCTCATACTTCTCAGCCTACATGCTAGCTCAACCTAACCAAGTTAGCTTGGCCTAAACAAGGTCTACTCTGCTTATCAGGTCAACTAGGCGAGGTCAGCCAGGTCTACCAAAAATAGGGGCAACCAATAGGTGAGAAGCCCACTAGGTCATCTTGGCCTACCAAGTCAGCTCAAACTTTTTAGTCTCAACCTGAAAAAATGTAATTTTTAGTCATATTGCATCTTTTACAGCCCTAACAAGAAAAATCCACTGACTCACTAAGAACAGCACTTGTTAACTTGTTTGCTACAACAACATCAGAGGAAAATAGAGCCATGAAAGCCAAGAGAATGACCACAATCCCTGAGAGTGGGAAGAGAAAAGCCAAGAGAATGGTCAAGGTCAAAAAAATAACCCCAATCCCTAAGAGTGGGAAGAGAAAAGCTAAGTGAATGGCTAAGGTTAAGAGAATGATTGTAATCCCTAAGAGTGGGAAGAGAAAGGCCATGAGACTAGCCAATGTCATTTTCTTGACCTTGGCCATTTTCTTGATTAGGATTGTCCGACGAAACAATCCTAATTAAGATGAATCTTAGGTGGCCATTCTAGAATGATAGAGGAGAAGCCTAGTAAGTCGGCCTCAACCTCATACTGCTCCGCCTTCTTAGCCTTATACTGCTTAACCTTTACGGCCTCATACTAAGTTGGTCTCAGCTTACTTGGCCTCATATTGCTCGGCCTTTAGGGCCTCATAACAGGTCGGCCTCAGCTTTCGTGGCCTCATATTGCTCAGCTTTCTTGGCCTCATACTTCTTAGCCTTCACAATCTTATACTAGGTCGGCCTCAGCTTACTCGGCTTCATATTGCTTGACCTTCTTAACCTCATACTTCTTGGCCTTTGTGGCCTCATACCAAGTCGGCCTCATATTGCTTAACTTTCTTAACATCATACTTCTCGACCTACTTAACCTCATATTGCTTGACTTGCGCGACCTCATACTAGGTTCACATTAGCCTACTCGACCTCATATTGTTTGGTCTTCTCAACCTCATACTTCTCGGTCTTCATGGCCTCATACCAAGTCAGACTCGACCTACTCGGACTCATATTGCTTGGCCTCATACTTCTCGACCTTCGCGGCCTCATACTGCCCAGCCTAGCTACCATGCCAGCTCGGTCTAACTAGGTTGGTTCAGCCTAAACAATGTATACTCGGCTTATTAGGTCAGCTCGGCCAAGTCAACCATGTCTACCAAGAATGGGGGCAACCGATAAGTAGGAATCCCACTAAGTCAGCTCAAACTTGTTGGCCTTGATCTAACGTGCCAACTCAATAAAAGGAAAAGGAAAAAGATAGAAAAAGAAAAAAATGTATTATTTTGCAATCATATTACATGTTTTACAGCTCCAACAAAGGACATGGATTTCAAATTGATCTTAGTCAAAAATAAGGCACGCCGACCCACTATAAGTAAAATCCGTTGACTTGTTCAGAGCAGCACTTGTCAATTCATTCGCTACTACAACATCTGAGGAAAACAAGACCACAAAAGCCAAGAAAATGGCCAAGATCAAGAGAATGACCCCAATCCCCAAGAGTGGGAAGAGAAGAGCTAAGAAAATGTCCAAGGTCAAGAGAGTAACCCCAATCCCCAAGAATGAGAAGAGAATAGTCAAAAGAATGGCTAAGGTCAAGAGAATGACCACAATCCCCAAGAGTGGGAAAAGAGGCCATGAGACTAGCCAAGGTCAAGAGAATGACCACAATCCTCGAGAATGGGAAAAGAAAAGCCAAGAGAATGGACAAGGTCAAGAGAATGACCCAAATCCTTGAGAGTGGGAAGAGAAAAGCCAAGAGAATGGCCATGGTAAAGAGAATGACCCCAATCCCCAATAGTGGGAAGAGAAAAGCCATGAGATTGACCAAGGTCAAGAAACTGACCCCAATCCCCAAGAGTGAGAAGAAAAAATCCAAAAGAATGGCCAAGGTTAAGAGAATGACCCTAATCTCCACAAGTGGGAAGAGAAAAGCCATGAGACTGACCAAGGTCAAGAGAATGACCCTAATCCCCGAGAGTGAGAAGAGAAAGGCCATGATGCTGGCCAAGGTTAAGAGAATGACCTTAACCCCTGAGTCAGGGCAACAAAATCCAAGATAATTGGTCCAAAGTCATAAGACTGACCTCACCCTTAAGAAGTGTCATTTAGGTTAAACTAGCCTAAGGTCATGAAATTGACCTCACCCCTTAAATAGGGCATTCAGGCCATGAGACTAGCCTAAGGTCGAAAAGATCAACCTAACCTCATTAATAGGGGGGGACCTAATCTACGAATATGAGAAACAAACAAAGGCAAGGCACAAGTACCTCATGCTTACGCCAAATGACCAAGTCAACAATTGGTTGGGTGACCTGGTTAAGGATTGAAGACCCACTCATATCAAGCAACGATGACGTATGAAAAGACAAATGTATTCGTCAAAGTATGGGCGACGTGACAAATGTGCCCCTTGCTTCCTAAGAAAGGTAGTCGTTGAGTACCAAAAGGCACCGAAATCACTCCTTGTCGAGCTATAGTCCGAATTCCCTTTCTTAAGTCGACACTAGACTTGGAATGGGGGACAACTGATAGGGAAGTTAGCATTCCAGCTCGTAATACAAGGTCAGCTCAACCTAGCCAGGTTTGTTCAGCTTACCATGCTAGCTCAACCTAACCATGTTGGCTCAACCTAAACAAGGTTGGTTCGGACTACCAAGTTGGCTTGGCTTGGCTTGGTCACGTTCACTGACCAATCACATAAAGAAGGTCAGTAACAATTGCAAGATCCGCTTTGAGATCCACACTAAGTATCATGTAGAGAATCCGAAGCCGAGATTCCAACCAACCATCACGTGCCATGATCTTTGCCCAAGCTGAAAATTTGCAAGGAAATCCTGGGCCACACATCCCTTCAACTCTATAAAAGGACAGCACACTCCTATCCAGATGTATGAAAAAATTTCTAACAAATTTTACATTAATTTTTGCTAAAAAGCGCATCTTTGACTTGAGCGACGGAAAAACCAAGGCCAGCACCACATAGTGGCTTACCCGAGCTCTTTCTCTTCTTGTATGCAAACATTTGTGAATCTAATTTTCATGCAACCATCTAAGGAGCACAATTTTGTGCATCACCAGAGCATATAAGAGGACGGCTAAGATTTTGTACAACTGACCCTATGCGACCTTGGTTAGTATGTCATTAGGGGCAAACAGATTAGTGTCAAAAAAGTGATTTCCACTTTTTGGGGGATGCTTTTCACTTTCAGCGTTGATGTGTCGGCCCCTTATGCCAAACTGACCCTGATGACCTAAGGTGTTCGTACCCAATCCTTTGGGATGAGAGGAGCATAACCTTCCACTTTTTAAAGGAAAGTTGTTAACAATATCAAAGATTATTGACTTGGTGCTGATGAAGCTTTTTAATAAGATGTTTTTAGATTAAGGGTGGAAGGGGATCCAATTTCATTCCTGGGTCTTCGATTGGGATTTTATTTTGTTTATTTGAAGTCCTTGTAATAGGGTTAATGTAGTTGTTATTGATCCTTTATTTGAAGGAAACAAGATGATTATCAAATGGAACTTGAAATAAAAAATAAATAATCTCAAGCGGTGCAAAGTTGGCATGCTTGGTTAGGAAGACAAAGAAGATTTTCTATTGATTTTATTATTTATATTATTTTAGTTTAGTTAAATTACAAATATTCAAATCCGATGGTTTTGTACAAGGTTTTCTAACATCGGACTCTAATATGCCTAGTTATCTACAAAAAAGATTATGTGAGGTAAAATCTAAGGTATGACTGATCATAAGTGATTTAGATATCGATTTATATATCATGATTCATAGTTATTTGCATAATATAGTACTAAGGTTTTTCATTATTTTATTGAGTTTATTCAAGTATTGTAGTTGAAATTATTGATTGTAATTTATTGTCATTTACTTCCTATTAGTAATCAATTATTGTAGTGGTACTTATTGATTGTAAACTTTTTGTTATTTACTTCCTATTAATAATCACTTATTCATTTATTATATTCATTTCAATCCCTAATCATTTCATAATATTGTTTCTAATGCTTTAAAGTTACTTCCAAATTATAGTTACTTCTCGACCACTTCCTGATTATTTTCCATTCGCTCATTGCTTCTCGTTTTTGCTCCTCACTTTAGTAACTATGCTTAGACTCCCCTCTCATGATCCCAAGTGGTATCACTAACGATTTCCCTACTGCCCCAATCATGAGACCTGAAAAGAAACCATGAGGACTTATTTTTGTAAGATCATTGTACATATACTTCCTTCTTCTATATTAGAAGGTTTAAGTTAAGGTGTCAAGAAGTCAACTTCGGCTCAACAAATAAAGGATTAGCATCCATGTTCGGCTGAAGCTCGTCATGAGCCAGAGGTTCCAAGTTTAACACATAGGCAAGCTTGGCTCATCAAACTCAAGCTTACTGTTTTAAGCATGAATTAATATTAAGATCAAATAGCCCGTCAACCAAACCTATACCTAAAAATCTTTTCCTTGATCCGTGAAGCACCAGTGTCTAATAAGTGGAGCTTTGTGCCAAGATAACGAAAGCATCTGAGGAACCATTCTGAAGGTGCGCTTAGTCTATCTCCCACTAGAAAACTATTCATCTTAATGTCCACTTACCTAAACCAGACTAAAACCAGGCACTTTTCTCAATCTTCTCCCTCCCACATTGGACCCCATTTTACTGGCATCCGTCAACCTTGCAGCCGCTGCATAGATATTGGCAAGCATCTATTTATAATAATCTGGAATTTTCTGGGCCCAGTTCAAAGAGCCATCTCCTAATTTATTCACTAAATTCAATATTGCAATGGAGGCTGCAAGCACCAGACAAGGATTCGAGCTAGCTCGCAGACAGCTTAAATGGAAATCCCTTAAACAAGGAGCATAGTCACATGAAAGTGTACCTGTTCGGCCAAGAAGATCCCACCAAACAAGTGTAGTGCTCCATTCTTGGTTGTAAAGCATCCGGCCTAGCTCAACTAAAGCCGGTATGGCTGCAAGCTAATAAAATACTAACGAAAGTAATATAATCAGGTTCTACCCCGGAACATTTCATCTGTGAGAAAGGGAGAGGGCAGCTTCAACATCCCCCATGCATTCCGTACCCATCAGTCTGTTTTAATCAACAAATCAAATAGGTTTCTAGCAAATGGTATGTTTCTACATCTGGCATGTAAGTTCATCAGGGCATTGTTAACGAGTTCACCTTTCTTAAAGCCCTTACAAATATTTAAGTCATAATACACAGCGTGAGATTCAGGCTGCTTAACCGAACACAAGCTGAGATAAAGGTCAAGACTGACATGGTCAGGGTACTCAGGTTCCATTTCCATTGTAAGCATTTCAGGAAGGTTCCTGAGGGGTTCCCGAGTGAATCAAAAGCACTCGTCTCTCCTCATTACTTCAATCCAATTTTTTGTTGGCATTTTCCTTGTCCTTTGAACGCCTTATAAAACTAAAATCTAAGTCTCATAAGCATTCATTCGATGATCATTTCTTCATTTGTTTTTCCTATACTACACACATGCGCACTATTCAACACATTTGATTTGGAAATAATTCCATGGGGCTAGCCTTATGTGAGACTGCCTCTAACAATTGTCAGATAATAGGAGATAAGAGTTGCGATACACTTCAGATGGTTCTCACATTGTCAGCAAAACTTGGTTTAAAACATTCTACTTTCCACAACCCATGGCCAAACCAATATTAGTTTATAAACTAATATTAATATATACTATACAAGTGATATTTAAGTCATATTGTTTACTTACTTCATACTATATATATACCCTTTATTCTAAAATTAAACTTTTACTAACCTTTATGACAAAAAGAGAATCCCTAATCATAAAGATTCTTCTTATCAAAAATAGGTTTTCTTCATGTATAATAAAGGAAGAAAATGTTTTGTGATGACAAAGTTTATGCTGAATTAGAAGCTAACACATATTGTGTTTGGGGTTCAAAAAAGTGTTCAGGTGTAAAAAAAAAAAGAGAGACCAAATTAAAAAACACATCATGTGTCAATCAATAGCACGCCTACATAGGCCTACGTCAACACAGACAATCATTCTCCATAATAAAACAAGCATTTGTTATTTTAGAGTTTACTGTACATTACTTTTTAAACAAAAATTTATGATTTTGTCTTGATCATACATTTGAAGCCTAGGAGATTTAGATAAACAAACGAGAGAAAACAAGTTGACGAGACATTAATTCTCCATTAAAGAAAAGAAAGCTAAAACCCAAATAAAACAAGGACTCTCTCTCTCTCTCTCTAATACAGGTTGGAATTCCTATCAAATCTTTTTAGCACAAGAAAATGACCTTGGCTGCCCTTGTTCTATATCCAGCTATTAATGTTATGGATCTACCTCATCACATTTTGCTACCAATTGGCTTGACTAGTGCATAAGCTAGTAAGATGAGAGTGCCACTTGAATCGTCAGCATCCTTAATCTCCTCTTAGATTATTACTTATCTAAAAGGCATGTATCCACAAACCTGTCTTTTATCATAGGTTATATTGTCCAAAGACAAATTTCAGAGTGTTCAATGGAATTTGGAATGAAAAATAACATAAAGACTGATTGCACTTTCATTTTTCATAAAAAAGAATAGTCTCAACACCGTTAATCCAGGAAAATTGATTATACAGGAAACCTAATATACATCAAAGATGACCAACCAAAAATATACTTGAGGGTCCCAAGCTTTTTTTTCTGGCAAAGAAAGGATAGAAAAGAGGAGACATTAGATCTTTCACATCCCCTCCCCCAATAATTTCCCCTGGTAAAAACCAATTATATAAAATTTGCACCAAGGACAAGACGGTGTGAATATCTCCACTAGAAAAACAATTTGATCAAAAAAAGCTTTCACTTCCATCTAGTCTCCATCCTCTGAATCTGTATTGGAATCATAAGATGTTACTAAATAATTAATCAAAATAAATAGATCCAGTAAAATGATTATTGAGGAAATACAAAAAAATAAAAATAAAATAAATACTAAGAGACTGCTCTCTTTTTTTCTTTTTTTCCTGAAGAAAGTTAACTAGCACAGGTCTTGATCTACTGATAAAATCTAGAAACTGGAAAGGAAAGAAAGAAGACGAGACGATTTTCACAACTTACTGATCTAGTATTGGAGCTATTTGGTGGATTCTAAAGAACTCATAACATTTGTATCCCAAGTATTTATTTTCACACTGATGGTTTGTTTGATGTTGAAAGTTAAAAACAACTATAAATTTTGAAGGGCCCACAATTGTCTTACCTGATCGGATATCTTCTCCTACTTTTCCACTATTTTTCAACTGTCGCAAGACCATTGAGCATATGAGAATCCACCAATAGATGTGGAACACAAGTAGCATCAGTAGCATCGTATTGAAAACATAGTAAATTGCTTTGTCATAATCTTCTGATGGCACCAAGTATCCAAGGAGGTCATAGCTGGAAAATTCCAACCATGAGACAAGAATAAGTGAAGGAAGAATAATACATCCCAATGTAATGATATCAAAATAGCCAGGGTGTGGACAAACCTTGAGGCCTTAATGACCCAAAATGGAAAAAAGATTAGCCTTAGTATGAGCCATGAAATGGCAAAGAACCCAAAGAACATGCTAGCTGCGAGCTCTTTTTCAGAATATTTGAATACTTTAGCAGCTTCCATAAAGACATCACTTGTATCGTGCAGAGCAAGAACAACTGAACCGATCCGGAAAAACCTACAATATGAGTGACTTATTATCCTTTTTCTCACTGGAAATTTGCACCAATTTAGAATCAACATTTGGTTTGCACTTAAGTTCAACCTCTTGCACAAAGGGGGTATTCAAAAGCTTCAGTTGTGAGGTCATGGATTCAAGGCACAAAACAATAAATAAAAGAAACAAATTATCAAGCATAACATGGAGTTTCCGCATTATACTAGCCACTGCGGTAGTGTCTTGGAAGAGCAAACTCTAGCAAGACATATCAATTATCGGAGTCTCTTGACCAGCAATGCAGTAGTGATGTCTAAGACAGTAGCACACTAGTCAAAACTCCAATCCAAAGACTAAGGTAATGTAGACTGAGTATACTAGTGGTACCCAGACTGTCAAGTGTGGTTTAGCGTGATTCCAAGGGTGAAATCCGTAACTGGTTATCAGGGAATTTAATGCTTTAGAGCTGACTGATTTAGGAATAACAAGGACTGGTTTACAGGTTTGGTTATCAAATTAAAGCTAAGCAGATCTCTGAAGTTTCAGCTGCAGGTTAAACACCTTCAGAATATTTAGATCTTCTGCAATAAATAGAAACGTACCAAGCTAGAAATCCAGCTTTAGTTAGGACTCTTTCCTATGGTTGCTGCAAAGTCCAATATGAGAGATCCTATATACTACACTTCAGACAGATGAATATGTAGATTATGATGTTGTTTAAGCAGCAGTGATATGGCTGGATGCAATGAACTGTAAGCACTAATGCAACACTTCTTCACACAACTCAGCACTGTGATGATGCCTAGAGCAGCAAGCAATCGAAGGCAATCTCAGGTGATTTAAACAGAGCAGTCCACAAGTTGTATAACTGTGGATATTTTCCAGAACACTTACGTAGCGTTTGGATAAACTTATTTTTAACAACTTATGACTTCTAGCACTCCAGAAGTCTTAAGTCCCTATGTTTTTTCGCTTGGTTTGCAAATTAAAAAGTTACTTAGCATAAGTAGGAGAGAGAATAGAGAATCAACTTATTTTTAAGTTGGGATCCAACAACTTACCAAATAAATTGAGCCATTGACTTTTGCAAAAATTTTGATGGATCGAACCCTGTAATTATAAATAAGTAACTTATAACTTATTCTTTAAGTCAAAAGTCAATTATAAGTTTATCCAAACACTTCCTTAGCAACCAGTGTTGGGTTCAAATTAGTAGCTCCTTCAAGGAAATAGATAGCTATGCACTCAGAGGAACACTTTCAGCAGCAGCAACTTGATTTGATGGCTAATCTTATGTAGAAAACACTTAAACAGCAAACTCAATCATGTGGAGATCTGAGATTCAAACAGGAGCGGTACATAGAGCGAAATTCTCTGTACTTACTCTGTCGTAGTGTCTGTTGATTCAGGGTACCCACTAAAGGATAACTCAATAAAAATCCAAAGGCCCCAGTCAAAATGGAACCAGCTGGAACCTGGCTCTGATACCAAAATTGATGCAGCACACCACTCAAAAGTCAGTTAAGCTGTGGAGGCTTTGTAGAGCTATCAACAAGACACTATTATATGACACTAGCATAGGACAAACCAGGGTATGGTCTAGGTCAAAGTCAAACAGCAAGGTTCAAGGAGTATGAGTGTCTACCACAGGTTACTGGATGTTAAGGATAGGTCTGAAAACAGCAGAGTGAGTTGGGTTTTTATTCGAATAGGTGAAAGGTATAACAAAGCCATTAAGACCACAATCAATATAAGAGTCCTGGAACCCTAGAAAGCAACTCCCATTTCAAATCTAAATAACAGTAGTACTAGGCTGTCAAATATTAGGACAAACTACTTACCAGGTTTCTTATCAAATACTTGGTGTACATTCAGGTGTAGGAGGAATATCAGCAAGTTAAAGTAAACTCTGTTTCAATCGCAGGCTTGAAATAGATGGATTTGGGAGCTTGTAGATGCCAAACTCAGTAAGGGATTCGGGTGTAGCAAATCTATTTTATGGGATACAATTGATCTAAATCAAAGAAACAAAGAGAAACTTCTGTAAAAGGTCGCCTCATGAGACATAATAGTTGGTTTGAAATTTCTTATCTGAAAGCAACAATTTCTGATGCTCTACCAATACCCCAGGGTATAACAATGATGAGAATTGAGTTCTCTTGAAAGGAAACAAGAGGTAACTATGAATAGGGGTAGCCACAGGGTGATTGTGATTGTTTGTTGTGGGTTTGAAAGAGAAAACCCAGAAGAGAATGGAGGAACAGCATGGTTTCAGGTTTATGGGTTTCAAGAACTCATGGAGAGAATTTATTGAAGAACCTTGGAGGTCTTTAATAGTGAAGCAGTAAACAAAGAAGGAGTAGAAGGAAAAGAAGAAGAAAAGAAGAAAGAGAAGAAGGAAGAAGAAGATGAAGAAGAAGAGAAGAAGGAAATAGATAAAGAAGAAGAAAAGATAAAGAAAAATGAGATATGGAAGAAGATGATTGTACCTGGGAGAAAATCCTACTCCCCTTGGAGAAATCCCTACTCCAAGCAAGCTCTAGTTACAAAAGAACTTGAGAAGAAGGAACACCCAATCGTGGAAGAGAAACCCCTCCAACTCGTGAAATTCAAATTCAAACTTTCATTCATTGTATCATGCGATTACAATAGGGGTTCTTCCCCTTTTAAAGAACCAAAACAAAAATAGAAACTAACCTAAGACTCGTGGGTTTTTTTAACACCCTCCTTCTAAAAGCATACCCACTAAAAAGCTGCCCAAATCATGGGCTCTTAGCTAAGGTCGACCAGCCTTAAAATTTAATTAAAACTATGATGTCAACTTTTCCCAAAAATAAAAATAATAATTCCTCCCTTGTCCTAACTCAATACGTAACAAACCCCCTCGGATTACGTGCGCAAGTTGTGTGCACAGACCAGGGGGCGGACACATCAGAGCCGAAAAGTGATAAGCGCACCCCCAAAAAGTGTAAATCACTTTTCGATGCTGATGTGTCCACCCCTTGATCCATGCGCACAACTTGCACACGTCTTTTGTGCACACGAAATCCAAGCTCCTCAATAAAGTATAAAATAAGATAATAAAACTATAATAAATGGACTCAAAACTAAACCAAGGCCTCCATAATATATCCCTATGTGTTCCATGCTCCTCCTTGTGTGTCTTCATGTGTGGAGCCTAACAAGAGGCATGTGGGCCCCATGTGGTCTTCCATGTCCGCATCAATCTATCTATCCCCGAATCTTTATAAAGTTGCATGAAAAACTCATCTATATATTGTTTCAGCCTCCTTTCGTCTACCTCCTCATGGTCAATTCTTATATTAGATATTAAATTGACATTTCTTCTAGAAGAGGCAATTCTACGAAAAAAAATCCATCTTATGTTGCCTTCCTTCAGTCATTGGACTTTGGATTTTTGCTTCCATTTGATTTCCTCCACGATCACCACCTTAACGTAGTCTTTTTTAGCCAGTCTCATAAACATCTTTCCTCACCTATCAAAGTACATTGTTCGTCAAGCCTTTTAGCTCTTCTAGGATCTGCTTCTTCTTTTCTTCTACACATCCCAAGATCTTCTTATTCCAAAATTTGAGTTTTCCCACAACATCTTTAGCATCAAATCTCATTTGTTGGCCCGGTCACCCGATGCCTGAAAATCATCCCACCAAGATTGAACCTAATCTATAAATCTTAGAAATTTTAACCACATATTTTCAAATTTAAATGGTTTTGGATTAGACAACTAATTTCCCATTATGTGGAATGGGGATATGGTCAAATGTCAGTCTTAGGAGGGATTCTCCTTTAGAAAAGGTAAATAAAGAATCCCATTCCAAGGAAGTGAAGAATTTGTCTAACTAGCTCAGAAAGGGGGCATCTTGCATGTAGACCACGTGTATCTTTTTTTTTCTTCGATAAGTAGACCACATGTATCTATTACCTACAAACATGGTTTCAAGTTTTGGTTGATAAACCGATACATATTGGTTTCAAGGTTTCCGAAATAAAATTATATGGTACTTTTAAAAGTACCAAGTATCTTGGATATGTATCGGTCATATCGATACGTATCAATGATACTAGGTACTTTTTGTATTGAAAACGTTAAATTTTTAAAGGTTTTGGTATCAACCAAAGCCTTTCTTTCTCCCATTTTTTCTTAAATTTTTTATACATCTTGTATCTATTAAGAAATCTAAGGACTCCATTAAAATCCATTTGCATCAAAAACAAAGATTTGGACTTGGATCGAAGGATCGAAGACCAAACCCCAATTTCGACAAAAACTTCGGTAAGTCCTAATGTCATGTGGAATGAAATGGTTGGCTGCATTAAAAGAGTAGCAAAAGAGGTTCTTAGAGAATCTAGAGGGAAAGTGCAACCATCTAAAGAAACTTGGTGGTGGAATGATGAAGTCCAAAAAACCATTAGAGAT